>LJZU01000171.1:0-93226 GCA_001513805.1 Davidsoniella virescens
CAAGTGCACGGCGTATGGCGAAGATCCAGTTGTAGTAGTTTCAATTGTTTCAATGGCCGTCGGCAAGGGTTTGTATAAATTAGGGTGGCCCCGCTATAGCGCATTTGTGGGCACAAGGTTAGCTGTAGTCTCTTCTCCATACTTGGTTCGCAGCAGCGTAAGCCACCAGGTAACCTAAATATACTAAGCAGATCACCGGTCTGGATAATATGTACAACCTTTAGTTTTACAGATACAACTACTATAATATCCTGCTTCATTGACTAGATATCGTTGGTCAGGTGACGTAACTATTCAGTATATCGTGCTGTCTACTTTGCGCTAGGATTCTCATCATGGATTCTTTTCTATCCACGCTATGCCTTCGGCATCGGCGTGAGGATTAAAGTGGAGATGACAGAAGCTTTCTAAAAAAAAATAATGCCCCACCTACTACTTTCTGATTTCGGAAACGGCTAGAAGAATAAGATAGAACAGAAGGCGAGGGGAAGGAAGTACGAACGCAGCAATTTGAAGTCATCATATAACTGTGTATAGATGTACCTTGTAGCTGCTTTCGGAGACCTAGATCTTGATGTGATAACGATACAACTTTTCAAAGTTTGTATATAACATATCAATATCTCTGCAATAAGGATAGATAAGAAACGGTATTGGCGGTAAGCGAGCTATATCACGCTTATATTGCAGCTTACGATCCAATATTCCAAGATACTAGAATATGTAGCCCTTGGACTTGCAGCTCTTTGATATGTACAGATACAAGCTGTTATCTTATCTTTTCTTCTTATCAATCCACGGATTGCGGCTATCTGATCAAAGCGGTTGGTGAACACCTGGTCTCAAAGTGGTAGTCAGATGGAAGCTTGCATATCGTATAGAGAAGCCTGTGGAGGGCTTGTCGAAGGTGTGAAAAAAAAGCGGTAATTGCAAGACGATGAATTTCCATCATTGCAGTTATTACTTGTTATCATCTTGATATCTGATGAACTCGACTTCGAGGGATGAGCCTGTTAACTACAAAGGCCTAAGACCGAATCTTATGCGAGATAGTCGTAATATTACAGCCATGCCCGATATCAACATAGATTATCCATATTCATATTCATGTACAGCAAGTTTGTAGTATAGAAACTGTATCTATACATACATGTAACTACAGAGAGCTATCTCCCTCTTAAGAGGCCCCTTGCCTAAAAGAGTATATACACCATTCCTTAACACCGATTACGTCATATCTCTTCGATCAGCGTGTCTTGATATCCGAAACCTACCGACCTTTGAGTCGATACCGCCGAGCTGTATAAATATTCCTTGTAAAACTTGTAAATCACTAATAACGTGTTACCAGCTAGATCGCTACCAATTTATCATCCCTTTGGCATCCTTTTTTGGGCCTGAGGTCATCACCTTGCTGGATGGAGATCATCATAGTTCAAGGATTAGCGTGCTCACACATTCGTAATGTTATAAAACCTTTCTTGCTTTGATGAACAAAGAGGTAGACAGGATCTTGTGATGATAGGGTATTTTCGAAAAAGATAGTTATAGTAAATAAGAAAGATGTATTTTACGAAAATCATAAGCGCCTATTTCGACACCGAGCCCTGGTAATAACAAAAGGAAAAAAAAAAACAAGAAGACAAAATATCAATGCTAAGCCTTACATATACGTAATGCAAACTCGCTGACTAGCTGGCCGACGCCCAAAGCAACGCTCCAATCACACGAACGAATCACGAGCTCAACAATTCGGAGGTTTTCGTGTATGATAGACGGAAAGAAAAGTGAAAGAAGAATAAGAAGACTGATGAAATGAAAGATCAATCAATCATAGTAGCTAATCAAGGGAAGTATTGGAGATGGAAGTGATAGTTGTGGTATTATGATGCTTGTATCATAGTTGGGGTTCGTGATAATAAGGTATACTATGAGATACTTTGCCGAGCATCCATGAAAGGCAAAGGAATAGTAGGAATTTCTCGAAACAATAAAGAGATAGTGATGATATGGCGATATTAGCGATAATCCAGCGGATATCAAAGGATGATGAGCATGATCTAGGTGGATGTGTTCTCTCGACATCAAAGAAGAGAAGCTTCAATATGGTATAGGCGTATCCGTTTCCGTTGTTAACCGGACAGAATAATTTCTGGTATCCAATAGAAATTGGGAACCCTTGATGTCTATAGCATAGCCTCCCGAGATTTACAGCGGCCAGCCCGTCGATAAGCGCACCGTGTCAGTCGGCAAAGCTCCGAAGCTAATACTGAGAGGAAAGACTAGATCGCATGACTAGTTGGAGCCTTTTTCGATCAGAGACTATTTCGCCTGTTGCGTTGGATAGATATCTTGATACCGGCCGCGTGAAGAATAGGAGGACTTATCACCAATAATCACACTATCTATTACAAGATGTCAACGCTATGTGTTGGTCTCCATCTTACCTATAGTTCTCTGATCCACGCACTGAGGGTGAAGCCAGAGTCACCACTAAACTTCGTAGAAGCTATCATATGATTGATGCATGACGTAAAAGACTTTGGCGAGTTTACTCTAGATCTATTGTATAGCCCAGAGTTTCTCTATCATCTCTGCTGACTCGACCGTACTCTAGTAGTAGTCTCAGAACATATATTTGCATGTCCTCCTTACGAAGAACTCTGCTGGCCCAAGCCTGGCCGTCTAGGGCGATATTCTTGGCCACCTCGTCATGGCCAGGCTTCTCGCCGGCACCGATGAAGTACTCCATGATGGGGTAGTAATCACCGAAGCGGTTGTCCATGGGAACGAAGTGCTTCCACGCAACAAGACGGTCGTCGTGCCATTCGCGCCAAAGGGAAGACTTGATAGGAAGCGAGGTCGACCGCAAAAATCCGAGATAGCGCCCCGAGAAAGAGTTGCCGTCGATATCGGGCATGTACTTGTACTGGAACTGCTCTGCCAATGGCTTGCTGGGGGCTTTCTGGAAGTATTTGTTGAGGTAGCTGCATCCGCCCTCGGCATTAGGTTCACTAGGGAAGCAGGGCAAGTTCGTGAAGGCGACATCAGCCCATCTGCCTAGCCACTCGGAGATACTCTCGTGGTTTTCTTGGGCTTCAGGTGTCTCCGGGACTTTCATTGTCTCGAGGTCGTATTCGGCGTCTGGGAGAACGAAGTTCATTTGACGTTCACCACTCTCAGCTGCAGCAACGGCGGTAGCGTTATTCATGGCTACAAAACGATGGCGTTGGAAGCCTTGCCAGGTAGAGTTCTCAGGTTTGCCACCGGTGCCAACACCTCTCCAGGAAGCAGCGCCAATCTTGTCTTCCCAGGAGATATTCGCACCGCTACCACCCATGAATCGGTCCTCTTCCTTCCAGTACATCGGAGCAGGTAGTAGGATTTCGTTGTTGATGCTGAGTTTCGAACCACCGAACAGAGGCATCATCTTCTTGGTGGAACGGATGTTGAGTGGCTTGATAAAGATGCCTTCGAGGTTCTGGAGATCGGGCTGGTGGCAGATGTCTGTCGACAGAGTATAGTTCGCCACAAAGCCGTTTTCCATATGAGGTTTGGCCAAATGCATGGAGATCTTAGCTGGCTCAAATGGGGTCATTGGAGAGACGTTTCTGCGGGATAGACTATCAGTAGGGCATCCACGACGAGAAATATCCCAGTATGAGCCTATAACGTAGCTTGATGTTAGTCAAACGTGCTTACTATGTGGGCAAGAGCTCGTGCACAGTAGTAAATGGAAAAATCTTACCTTCTGTTTCCCACTCCATTGGGGGGTTGTCACCGGTGCGAGGCTCGGGAAGAGAGGAGTATGAGTTCTTAGTCTGTTCATGCTTGGAGAACTTCTTCGTCTTAGCAGACTCCTTCATCAAGTCCGCGATGGTCTCTGCGGGCACAACGACACGAGGTTCATCCATGGCATTAAGAGCGATGTCCATATCAGGAAGCATAGTTTCCAGAGTGCTAGTAAGGTTCAGCCAGATCTGAGTCCAGAACCAATCACTCGTGGTAGAGGCTTTGTGGTTCCGAACCGAGATGCGCATTTCGTAATCATCGGCATCTTTGCGAATCTGAGCAGCTGGTGCGCCCCAGAATGGCTCGAGATCGCGGTAGATTTGGTCAAAGAAGTCTTCAACGATGATGGCGTCGTGCTTAGCGGCAAATGCGTACCATTCGTTGAATCCTGGTGGAGGATGACGACCACGGCGTTTTCTATACGCGGCAGCAGTATCCCGGAAGTTTGTTGTCTGGGTCATGAGCAGGTTGTCGAACCGTCTATTTGCTAGGTGAACCAGTCTATCGATAGGATGTTCTTCGTTTGGCCCCAAGGGAATAGTGATCTTGGCGGCACTCTGTGTTTCTGGAGATACTGGCATCTGTAGTAGTCGGTCATCAGTCTCTGATGGAGCGTTTATGAAGAACTTAAAGATGCAGATGATAGCTGCTGCGGCCATCAGGTAGCGTAGAAGAAAACGCAAGACGAACTGTGGTCGCCGGACCATTCTGTAGCCTAGTTTTTTCATCATGATGGCGGTTGTGTATATTGTAGTGTTTTATAGTATATTAAGATCAATGAGTGATTATAAGTGTGTAGTGTCTACTAGAGCTTGCAGTAGAATGGAACTAGTTTTAAAGAATATTGAAGTAGAAGAGAACTAAAATATCATGAGAAAATCAGTATATAAGTGGTAGATGCCAGGAGGTGTAAGAAAGATTCAGGAATATATATTGTATATATTTGTAAGTCATATTAGAATTATAGTATAGCGTGGAGTAGGTAGCGCGCATACGACTTAAAACATAGCGTGTATATCATCCTTTGACATTTAGGGCCATGCCACCATTGCGTTGTCATAGCTCTCTCTATGTAAGTTACAATATGGGAGGGTGGGTAGACAAACGGACAAACATACCTAGCTGATAGCGTCCCAAGCGGATTTTTTCTCTTTTCTTGTTCGTTTTCTCGTTTATCGGTCGTAGCCTCGCACCAATACCGGTGATGATGGGAGTGCAAGAGGTAATTGGCGACTTTGTGAGATATTTGTACCAGTCGTTCGGTGAGACAAGAACTTTGTATGGGAGAGGAGGGTCAATTGGCGATATTATACAGCCCGAGGCGTCTGTATCAAGGGCCCTAACAAATGGGATGCTCCAAAACGATTGGATACTAACAGGGCACTTAGAAGGGCGTTTAGCAGCTTGGAAGGAGATATCCAACTCCAGAATTAGGGCGTAATAGAGGGCATGAAGAACAATGTTCCCGTTTGAGAATAAAAAGAATATTGTAAGATGCAAAAGAGACAGATTGAGAAAGCAAAAAGGAAATATTCTGGTAGAAGAAAGGAGAATCGAGGTTCAATTCAGAGTTGTCGTAATTTTGACAAGTTAGGGTGCGTTGCTTTTTACTTCAAAGTTGAAGCAGCCGGAAGGAGTCAAACTTAGTGTGTACTTTTCCTGATACTAGTTGGTAAGTTGGAACTACGGATGGGATGGTATGGAAAAGGAGGTTCAGGATTAGAAAGGTTATATGTAGACTAGATTTAAGCCAAGCTCAACATGAATACATTGAAGTTTTTTTTAAATGTATATATAAGTAAACAATTGGATGCCTTTATATTTGTATGCATGTCTAATGTAATTTAAATTAAAAATTCAAAGTCAAAGTCAAGTGGGTGCACACTTCGTTCTATTTTTTGACTACTTAGTATCTTGATTTAGTTTTTACATGTATATTTACACCTACATAGTAGTGTACAGTTGTATAGATGCAAATACTAGCACGTTATACTGTGCTCGTGTTTTGGGGTAACAGTGCCTGTAGCATTCCCTAATAAACCCGTCTCTTTTTGCCCTTCTGCCGTTCTACAAAAGAAAGAGAAAAAAAAAGGGGACTTAGCCATGTCTTTCTTCTCTATTGATCTACAAAGGGAGGACGCAGGAGACATCATAAAAATAATACTGTGCGTATGAGTTTGCTACACGTACACATATGATAGTCGTAACGGCTTTACGACTATTATACATATATATCCATGTACATATTATTCTTCTCTTTTGAATCTTCAAAGAGGCAAATTCTCATGTCAAATAGCTTCGTCTGCTAAGAGCTTCTAGACTCTGTCAAGCTGTCGTAATGCGCGGCTTAGTCCTCTTCCTATACAGATACATATAAGCATGAGTATCCTTCCCTCTACAGTTCTATAGTTTGCACGCACTGGCTGGCTGAATCATCATCTCACAGCCACACTTTGGATTCCATTCTTTTTACCCGCTGGTTAACTACCATTTTCTAATTTCCTAGTTAAATACCGCAATTATAGCTACGCCTTTACAGATCGTTTTCCTTAGTGGCCAATTTTACACCATTAAATTTTTTGCTAGCTAGAGTTGTCGGCAAATCTTGCATTATTTCCTGTGGTATGAAATTATACAGTCAAAAGTATGTATACTGTATGTAACTTAATTGGCTTTCAAGTCCAACTTGTCCATATCTTGCACTGATATAAGTAGTTACGGAAAATAAATTAATTAAAATATAATTATAGCGCCGAGAAACTGTCATCGCTAAGTTATGCGGAATCTCGGGATAGTAGTTCGTTTTTACGGTGTCATTATGTTCTTATTTTCTCTTTTCTTACTTTTTTTTTTTTTTTTTTTTTCCAAGACATNNTTTTTTTTCTTTTTTTTTTTTTTTTTTTTCCAAGACATCATCCCCAAGAGGATCATGCAAGTCTGATGACACAATGTTTTCTATCTGGAACAAGCGCTCTGTGCCATCTTCGAAAGAAAAATAAGAGAATATTAAAGAAACACGGAAAATTCGTCCAGAGCATCATGTTTCTCAGCTAGCTTTTATGTAAGAAGCAATATCTGGACAGACATGTGATTCAAGAGTTGGCTACTTTAGCCGCTGAGACGCAGTGAGACGCAAAGCTGGCCATTGTAATCAACTAGTGTGAATACGATACATGTTGATGTCTCGCCTACCAACAAAGCACAGCGCCGCTTAGACTACGTTGCTATGAGTGCACCGTGCTAGTTGTTTGTCTGCCTGTACAGGTAGCGTTTTGCATGTTGTCGGCCGAAGCAGATGCGGTAGAAAGTAGCAAGTCGATATCTCGTGTTTAACTTGTACTAATTGCCGTATCACTTATTCCAATTGTATATACATGTGATTACCGATCACCTTGATCCAACCCGAAACGCAGCCGTGAGCCTCGATAAGGCTAGGACAGAGCATAAGCAAGCAACAGTAAGATACAGGAACAAGGACCGTCGATCAAACTTGGTAAGCAATCGCTCTCATTGATTGCGCCTATCGTACTAGCACTGCTTACCACTCTACATGCTCGATTGTTGTCCCTAACACCTGCTGCTTATCCAGTCTTTCTTTAGACACTGACTGATGGAGACAACAAACTGAGAGAACAGTCCGTGATAGCAAGGCAAACTTTGATAGAAACAAGGCTAAAAAACTAAAAGGCTAATTAGTTCAAGAGCCCAGTCAGCGCGAAAAATATCGGACTATCTGTTGTGCCGTATTTTGTTATATTCATAAAAATAGGTAGCCTAATCTGAGGCACTTACAGGCCATTTCTATCTGTATACAAGAATAGTGGCCGGAAATACCGACTTTGAAGCGACCATTAGAATAATGTATTGATACTGTATTAACCAATTTGCTATCCACATATAACCCATCTTTAAACGTGCTTTATATCAGGTTGACATGTACCATCACACCAATATATCTGTCCAGACTTCTGTAACATAGCACCTGTTCCTTCATACTTCAAGTGCGTGTTTGGTTTTGCCAAGCCATTTAGCAGCTATGAAACCAAATATTGTATTTCCTTTTTGGGCTCATGTCAAAGATGGCATTAGTATGTAACACCCAGGGGAAAAAGAAATATTTGCATCAGATATCAAGAGTCAGTTTCATAACACAGGATCATGTTAATACGGTGATGTTCTTTGATTTGTTACTGCATTCTGTTAGCAGTGATAGAAATACAAGATACTAATAGTACAATAATTGGTTCAAATATCCACGATGGGATGAAGTACCCCGTAGCACTCGATACCTCAACAGCGACCAAAACGCTGAAGGCCTTCGTCTATACCTAACGCCCAGTTCCTTCGTAGAGGCCAAATCCATAGCTTGCTAGATGCCAATATCGACGTGCTTGGTGAGTCTGGCTCCGGGGCCAGTCAACTCCGGATCGCTATTGCTCGGCTCCTCTGTGTGGTGGCAGATAAGCTGTGCGTATGTCGGCCTGAATGGCCATTTGTACCAGGCATCCATGAGCTCCATGTACTGTTCCTCGTTCATACGCCGGCCGGACATGGCCGTGATTTCAGAGCCCTTCACCGCTAATGGAGTGCCGTTGCGCTTGAGATTGAACATCTCCGGCATGTTCCGGGTACAGCCATCAGCTGCGCCAGGCCACATGCGATCTAGCAGCTTGGACAGGTCGGCCGACGAGTTAACCAGCGAGACCGTTAGCACATCGAACGTGACGTTTGCGTAGTCGACATTGTCACGTAGCAGAGGGTGCATGTTCTTGGGCTGCAGGTCGAGTAGGGCACATTGCTTGTTAGGGAAGAAGTCTTCCGGTTGGCACACCAAAGGCTCGTACTGGCGTTGATCCCACAGAAGAACGGGCGGATCCTGTCTGAAGCAGTGGTATTCGTCGATATGCAAGCGGGTGGTGGCGATATAGTTGATGTGCGAAGTGCCAATCTCTCCATTGAGTTCCTTGTGGCGTTCGAGATACTCTTCCTCGGTGATCTCGCCCCGGACGTATTGCAGTCGAATCTCGTCCCAGAGTTTGATGTACGCGCGGGCGGTCCATTCACGGGCAGACCGTTCTGTGCGATCCCAGCTGTTGCCGAGGGCTTTCTTGGCAATAGAGACTATCGCTGGAAGACGATGGCGGGTCGAGAGTCGCCCTTGGTTGCGCTTGTGGAACTCCGACAGTTCGTCAAAGACTGCGTCATCCTCGGCGTCATCGCTAGGTGCTTTGGCGTCGTCAAGATCAGCTTCTTCAGATTCGGCTTCTTCGGGCACTTCAGTGGCCTTCTTTGAACGTCTGGACTTCGGTTTAACCTTCTCCTCCTTTTCCTCTGACACCTCTTCTTCAGTGGCCTTTTTCTTGCGCCTACGCTTCTTTGGTTCTTCTGTCACCTCTTCCGGTTGTTCTTCTGTCACCTCTTCAGGTTGTTCGTCTTCAACCTCAACCTTCTTCTTACGTCCACGCTTCTTTGGTTTCTCCTCCTCTAACGCCTCTTCTTCCTCCTCTACGACATCGGTCTTCTTTTTGCGCGGCCGTTTCTTGGGTGCTGCTTCTGCCTCCTCCAAGTCGACCGCTGCTTCTTTTTCTTCTTCGGCCGCCTTTGTCGAACGGCGGCGTCTTTTGGGAGTCTCCTCCCCTGCCATTTCCTTTTCCTTTTCCTTTTCGGCGGCAACCTCTATAGCTTTCATTGATCGGCTCCGTCTCTTTGGTTTTTCTTCCTCTACAACATCGGCCCCAGTCTCTGCTGCCACGGCCTTCTTTTGACGACCTCGCGGTTTGGGGGTCTCTTCGGCATCCTCTCCCTCATCCTTTTCTTCGGTTTCGTTCTCCATTTCAGCGTCTGGATATGGAGGATACCACGCTCTCCATCGAGACACACCATATAACTGGCGTGTTTTTGGCATCTTTCCGGTCTCGTTGTCGGGAAGCTTCATGAAGAAAGGATCACGGAACGACGTAAGATCCTTGGAATAGAAGTAGTTCACAGGGTCGATCTCACCTACCGTGTTGTTTGCAATTTCAAGCGCTTTCTGCGCTGCCTTTTGCTTTTCTGTTTCCTGGTTGATGGACTTTACCAGGATTCTCCATTCCTTGATTCCGTCGATAATCTTTTGCACCATGGCGTCATCCCAGGCTTGCTTCTCGGGAGTCCAGTTTTCCAAGGTCTTGACGATTTCGCTCTTGCGATCTTCTGGGATAACACGGCCATCCTCTTCCATTTTCTTGAATACACGCTGTGCTGATGCTACCCGTAAAGCTTCTAGGCGTGTAGGCTGGCGTCGTTCGATGAGAAGCTGACGGGCCTGCTCTGACTGGTCATCGGCTCCGACAACTTCGTGGATCCATTCCATAGAGCACTCGGCATCAAGGGCAGCACGACGACGTGAGTATACGCTCTTAGGAAGCAAAGGCCGCTTGTCCTCATCATCGACCCAGGCAAGGACGCGAACAAGGCCATACTTCTGGAACATGGAGCGTGAACGCACACTGGTGAGCATTTGATGCAGCACTAGAGAGGCTAATGATTCGTAGCTTTGAAACTTTCGTCTCGGGTAGTGGCAGAGATTGAGTGTAACAAGTAGCGTGTCGTTCCGTTCAACATCACCAGTTTTCGGAACAACTTTTTGGGAGGTCAAGAGGTCAAGAGCTTCGGCCATCTCCTCCCAGATGATACCGTGCTTTTTGAGAATAGTGACGCCGGGCTTTTCGGCGAGTGACTGAAGCTTTTCCATGAAAAAATCACGCGAAGGCTCAAGCATTACGTGCTTGCGTGGTTTCAATCTTTCATGAAGTCCAGTACTCCAGATACCAACACCCGGGTTGATATCGAGTAAATCACAGCCGACGTGACGATCAAGTGAACTTCCAAGATAGTCCAGGATTTGTTCTACGATAGATGTTAATGAGTGAATGCTGACTATGGTTACATTGGTCTACACAGGGGGGGGGACTACACAGTGATACTTACTCACAAAAACCTCGTTAGTGATGTTTACTCGTGTCTTATCAACATTAGGAGGCCGCGTGATAGTTTTGGTAGAGCCAGGTATTTTGAACAGGCCAGATCTGGCCAACCATCTGCCTACATCATTCGTTGCTAAAAGTTTCTGATCTTTTATCTTCATGAGAATAGCCTTAGGGAGGACGGCTGGGAGAATGTCTTCGGTATCATTTTCGGCACTGGCACTACTCTTAGACTCAGATTCGGATTTCTTAGTCCTCCGCGTAGCAAAGCTCCGGGGAGCGGCATAGTTGGGAAAGAGAGCCCGATTGCTAAGGCTATAAGCCCCTCGACGCCGCAATATTGAGAGCATGGCTGAGTAGATATGAAATCCACGATTATTTGAAGAGAAAGACTCTCGAGTTCACCACAGGTTGACTATGTTTTCAAGATGCCCGACGGTCGGATATGTCACTTGTATAAAAATACAGCAGGGATTGAAGATGTATCTCGGCGGTGAATGCTACTTTTTTTCTGCCTGTTTATTACACACCGCTTTACAGAATAAATTAAGTTAGTACCACAGTGTATCATGTAACCCTAACACATGCTTCAATATATTGTCAATTTTTGTTTGAGCGTGGCCTTAATTGTGATTACACATGCTAACACACCAAGATGGACTCTTGAAAGCGAAAGATGAAGCTTATGATAAGATGGTCCAAGCCTCAACCCATGTCAGCTAGACTGAAGATCCAAGACAAACCTGAAGAACTAGACATATGGCTAAGATGTGAGACCCTATCATCCTGTTCCCTCTCGCCTCTGAAAGCTGGCAATTCATTGTCCAAGGGAAACACAGGAATTGGGTGTGGATAGTTAATCATCGTATAGACGTATCATGTATATCAGCCACTGAGAAGGTGGATATTTGCTATCATACTGGTTATAGGAAGCAGACTATCGACGCCACGGCGCAATCGGCTAATGACAAAATCAGTCAGACAAAGTAATGATCTGTTCACCCATGTGCAGCCACACTGTACCTACAACTGAAAGATTTATCTGCATTCATGATAGCAGTGACACACTACAGCATTGTGTCTCATTGCATGTCGGTGCGTGCATGTACGAATATATGTAGATAAGGAAAGTAACCTAATTTAAAATCGCGATGTGCCAGAATTATAAAGACTACGTATATTATAACACATGTATAACTATGTGTATGCGTTAGTAAGTGATATACGGGTTAGCTGGCTGTTACTATACATGGTCGGCGTGCCTTTGTATTTTTATTTGTTCCCCTTAGAGTAGTAGGCAGCTGTCATTCCAAGTTCTAGCACAGGGTTGATAGGGCGATACAACGCTTTCAATACCTTTCTTCAGAAAAGAAATTCCCCTTTCCTAGTTTACTTGTACATATAAGGTAGCATGGGTTCTTCCCCATAACAACTTTTGATGGTTGATCTACGGTAACGGGCACAATGAACGACATGTTCCCGCTGTTCTGGGGATCTCTTCAGACAGAAGACTTCTGCTCGGGACAGACACTGTCTCTAAGCTGGAATTTGAAATTGTGGAGTAGGTATTTCAGCGGTTATAAGGCCAGCTTGGATAGCCCAAAGAAGTAAGTAAGTGGCGCAGATCTGCAGCATGTCTTACTATTGGAAAGTATCGCAGAAGCTTTGAATATGTTTCTTACCCATGATGTTTTACTGAGAGTTGGTTACTTGGTAGTGAAGAATCACTATAATTATCACATGTATAATCAAGTATATCTATACTGAGAGACAGTCACTGGTAAAAGACACTCGATGAACAGACTACGAAGACGGCATCGGCGGACGATAGCATCACAATTTATCATTTATAGATGTGATAGGTGTCTTGGCTGGTGAAAGCTCAGGCATTAAGCGTAAGAACAGTTCCCAAAATTGCGACTAACGTTGATAACAGCCAAACCAGCCTTTTCCGAGATATGATATTCGAAGCTAAACATGTCAACCCAAAGTTACTGTTGGACCTTCCATTATTGGGCTGCGAATAGTGTGTTTAACATGCACAGGTATATCTGTACAGATATCTGTATATCAAACGGTTGGAAAAGTCTACTGCAGAGGCCGTTGTTAGCACCTTCACCAATATATTACATGTCATATGGAGTAACACTCAAACAATGATGGCGTATATTGATGGGAGAGTAGCAAGATAGAGAAAAATGACATAATTACGTTATTATACTACCTGCAGCTTTTCAGAGACCAAATCCATGTGAGCATAGATTTGAGGTGCACAAATAAGAAATTTGCCGTATTTTCTTGGCATAAGACCTAAAGCTGAACACAAGGGTACCCCGACGAACGAAAGGGGCATGTTCAGATAGGATTCAACAACGGCATCGTATGGGAATGAGGCTACATGTAGATATCACACGTAAATTTTCAAACAATGATTCCTTTTTCTGGGATCAGGTTATCTTGCTGGGAGACAATTCGGAACCAACAACACGCATCTGCGCACTATGGAATAAAATTTCTGGACACCGTTAACCTAATTTAAGATGTGGCAACCTGTTAGAGGTTGTATTATACAAAGTACGATTACTATCTTACATATTTATTCTTTGCGTATTGATATATTTCATTGTCTTTCAACCTTGAAGTGTATATACCGCCTGGGAGATATATGGTTGCTACAACTACAACGAGATGAACGACCGCAGAAGCTTAGTCTGCCTTTGTATAAGGTATATAATTACAGTGGGTATGATGTCTCACATACATACATATCGGGAATTCAGAGGCTGGTATATTAAAGCACGTTAAAGTATGGCCGGTTTAGACTATCAAGTATATACATCTATACATTCACATCTAGGTACATACATGCAGATGCCAAAGGGCAAGACTCCCCAGGACGCAACTGGTATATCCTATTGGGTTTGCCTGGGTCTCAAGGTAAGGCAAAAAAGTCAGCCAATTCTCGCATATACTCCTGCCAGTGGGGCCTGGACTCCTTTGGTTCACTCAGCCAGCCTCACCAATCTCCAATTCGTCGATCAGTCAAAATTGTCCGGAGTACGAACTTGTTTTCTCCGGACTGGTCTGTTATGTCTCGTTTGATATCAAATTGAAGGAATTGTGATGAGTGTACAGACAGAATACCATCTTGAAGAATTGTACTAGCCTATCATATCCTGCGGAATGGTATTACACAATCAATTTACAATCATCCTACGGGGAAAATCAATGTAGTTGGTAGTTCCTGCTTAGTTGTAGCCATACATAGCTATAGCGTAATGAAAATCTTTAGTACATGCTAAATATGTATGTATCTGTATATATGCATACAGATATGTACTATCACATGGTGCATATGCAGGCTGGATGGCTGCTGCAAACGGCATGAAGGACCTCGTTGGGATTCAGTGTAGACCGATATGTAGCAATTGCTTGGAGTACAACAGTTTGATGGCGTGAGAATATGTTTTCAACCAAAGAAAACACAAGTGAGACTAATATACTGAGTGGAACATGGAGACGCCATTGAACAGGAGCGCCGATATGGATTTTGTATACATGTAGACATGTATGTATATATATATGTCGAGTGCGGTGTGTCTTGGAAAGGAGATCCAGATAGATATGCTGACAAGGAGAAGGGAATAGGAAAGAACAAGCAGTAACTAGGGACTATGCCGTTCATGGCGGGGGTCATGTTCGTAGAAGAGTTTTGAGAAAGAAGTAGCCAATCGTATGGGATTAGAAGATCGGCGAGGGTGTGAGCATAGCTGTATATATCGTGCGTACCTTGAGATATGGAGAAGAACATACTAACAAGTTATACAGATATTTCTGCACAGGCTATGTATCACCTGATGCTGGGAGTGGATATAGAATATACATACTTGAACAACTAGTTTATTAATCTTTGGAGATACTGCCGAGATCTATATATAAGGCTCAGGCTATCCGGAAATTCAGATTACGCTGCTCTGTCCCTTCAGTTCAATATCTACCTTGCACTCATCTGTAAAATATTCCTGCTAGGAATCGTTATTAGCTGCTTGTGTTTGCTTATAACCTTTCCCTTATCCTTCATAGCCTATTTTCTTTTCCAACCCTAGGATTAGTCTGTCTACTTGTTTGTTTTGTACTTGATATACCCTTTTCTATTATTTTGTTTCGTTTAATATCAAGAGATCATGTCTCCATCGTCTACCCTTCATGCCACTCCCGAGAAGGGATCCTCAACTCCCGAGCGCAAAGAAAATGGCTCCGAGAACACTCTCTCGATAGCTGTGGCAACGACACCTGGAGGCCCTGTTTTTCAGCACAAAAAGAAAAGGCCCGAGGGTGCTTTAGTTAAGTTCCGGTCGCTTCGGGTAGCATCAAAGCGGCCACTACCTACTGACTACGCCAATGGACAGTACGCCATTGTCCAAAACCGGCCAGGACTCATGGCGTCCCTTACGACACTGACCAGAAAAGATTTTGGCACTCTGCGTGATCTGATCAAGGCCAAGATTAACAACAATGGAATCATTGACGATAAGACGTACCTCATGGAGCGGATTATCGCCATGGTTGCTAAGATGCCCAACGGCTCCAAGCTGCGGGAGGAACTGACCAACAACTTTATCAATGAATTGTGGAACACGCTTGAGCATCCGCCGTTGCTTGACATCGGCCACCTAACCAAGTACAGACTGCCTGATGGCTCATACAATGTAAGTAGAGACGAGTCCCTTTCTGTCTGAGGTCATACACGCTAACCTTAGTCTTTTAGAACCCTCGCATGCCTCAACTGGGCGCGGCTGGCCAGGTATATGCTCGCTCGGCTCGGCCAGGCAAGATGAACCTGGGCGCATTGCCGGATCCAGGCACTATCTTTGACTCGGTCATGGCCCGTGGCGAGTTTAAGCCTCATCCAAACAATGTGTCAAGTGTCCTGTGGTACTGGGCTACTATTATCACCCACGGTTAGTCAACCTCTGTCCCTGGCATACCCATTTAGCAATAACTAACTCTCAAACTCTGTTTAGATCTGTTCTGGAGCGATCCTCGCGATGGAACTCGTTCAAAGACTTCTTCGTACTTGGATCTGTCGCCGCTGTACGGCAGCAGCCAGGAGATGCTGGACAGCATCCGCACCTTTAAGGATGGCAAGCTCAAGGCAGACGCTTATGCTGACAAGCGTCTGCAGGGTATGCCTCCAGGTGTGTGTGTGATCTTGGTCATGTTCAACCGGTTCCATAACCATGTGGCCGAGACACTAGCAGCCATCAATGAGAACGGCCGCTTTACCAAGCCAGCAACTACGCTTGAGGGTGATGCAGCCGCTGATGCATGGAAGAAGTACGACGAGGAACTGTTCCAGGTTGCTCGTCTAGTGACCTCCGGTCTGTACATCAACATCACATTGGTCGACTATGTGCGCAATATCATCAACCTTAACCGTGTCGACACCAACTGGACCTTGGACCCGCGCCAAGAGATGGGCAAGGAGGTCGGAACACGCGAGGGTGCTGAACGCGGCACTGGAAACACGGTTTCTGCCGAGTTCAACCTGTGCTACCGCTGGCACTCGTGTATCTCAGCAAAGGACGAGAAGTGGATCAACGACTTCTACGGAGAGTTGTTCGCAAACAATTCAGCCAATGCCACGCCACGTGACATGATGTGTGCTGTTGGCAAGTTTGAGGCTGCTATCCCTAAGGATCCTGCTGAGCGCACATTTGGTGGCTTTGCTCGTGGTGCTGACGGTAAGTTCTCCGACGATGATCTCGTCCGATGCATCAGCGAGGCCATCGAGGAGCCCGCTGGTAGTTTTGGCGCGCGTAACGTGCCAAAGGCCATGCGTCCCATTGAGATGCTAGGCATTCTCCGCGGCCGTAACTGGAACTTGGCCGGCCTCAACGAGTTCCGCAAGCACTTTGGTCTGAAGGCCTACGAGAAGTTCGAGGACATCAACTCTGATCCTGAGGTGTCGGGTGCTCTGAAGAACATGTACCATCACCCAGATAATGTCGAGCTCTACACTGGTCTGGTGGCCGAGGAGAACAAGGAGCCGATGATTCCTGGTGTTGGTATCGCCCCTACGTACACTATCTCCCGTGTCGTTCTCTCTGATGCTGTCTGCTTGGTTCGTGGTGACCGTTTCTACACTACCGACTATCACCCCAAGGCGCTGACCAACTGGGGTTATCGTGAGGTGGACTACGATCTGAACCTCAATCACGGTTGCGTCTTCTACAAGCTGTTCTTGCGGGCTTTCCCCAACCACTTCAAGCAGAATTCTGTTTACGCTCACTACCCGATGGTGACTCCTCCTGAGAATGCCAAGATTCTCTCATCCATGCATCGTGCCGACAAGTTTGACTTTAGTCGTCCAGAGTTCAAGCCGACACGTGTGAACATCACTACATATGGTGGTGCTCAGCGTGTTCTGGAGAACTCAGATGTGTACAAGGTCACTTGGGGGGAAGGTCTTGACTTCTTGATGGGACCTAGCGGTCTCAACTTCATGCTGTCAGGTGATACCGCCTTCCACGGCCAGCAGCGTAAGTGCATGGGCCAACTACTGTATCGCGATGGCTGGCTAGACGATATCAAGGCCTTCTACTCGCAGATCGCAGAGAAATTGATCACATCCAAGTCTTACCGCATGGGCGAAACGCAGCAGGTTGATATCATCCGTGATGTTGGCAACATGGCTCACACCCACTTTGCCGCCCGTGTCTTTGCCTTGCCTCTGAAGACCGAGCGCAACCCTCGCGGTATCTTCAGCGAGCAGGAATTGTACAAGGTCTTGGCGGCTATCTTTACCACTATTTTCTTCGATCTGGATCCTGCAAAGAGCTTCCCGCTGCGTCAATACACTAAGGAGGCCTGTGATAAGCTGGCCGGCATTCTGCTCATGAACACCAAGATGGTCAAGCTTGGAATGTCTCCCTTGTACGCTGAGAGTGTCAAGAAGGATGAGCCATTGGCTGTGTACGGCAAGCACATAATCAAGGCTCTTATTAAGGAGGGCTTCTCTAATTCTGAGGTTGTCAATGCTCATGTGCTGCCTACTGCTGGTGCCATGGTTCCTAACCAAGCCCAAGTGTTTGCGCAGGCCGTTGACTTCTACCTATCAGATACTGGCAAGCCTCACCTGGCCAGCCTCTATGAGTTGGCGAATGCTCCTGTCACTGAAGAGTCTGATGGCTTGATACTAGGATATGCTATGGAAGGTGTGCGCTTGGCTGGTACCTTTGGAGCGTACCGCGCTGCTGCTATCGACGATACTATCATCGAGGATGATGGCCGCTCTGTTTCTGTAGTAGCCGGTGATCGTGTCTTTGTCAGCTTTGTTGGTGCTGCGCGGGATCCTACCCACTTTCCCAACCCTGACGAGGTTAACCCTCGCCGCCCTCTCGACTCGTACATTCATTATGGCAAAGGCCCGCATGCCTGCCTTGGCCGTGGAGCTAGCCAGGTTGCTATCACGGAGCTGTTCCGTTGCTTGTTCAAGCGCAAGAACATTCGTCGCGTCCCTGGCCCCCAAGGTGAGCTGAAGAAGGTGCCTCGTGCTGGAGGATTCTATGTCTATCTGGATGAGAACTGGAGTCAGATCACGCCATTCCCACAAACTATGAAGGTCATGTGGGATGAGGAGTAATGATTAAGAGATAATGAGGAGAGCATCAAGTGGTTTATGAATCACTCGGGATTATGAAACGAAGGGGATTTTGAATGATTTGAATTGTCATGTATCTTGTATGCTGTTTATAATATATCTCTCTATGTCTAGTTATGTCTAAGTTTGCTTTTGTGTAACGTGACAGTACCCGTTAGGGTTTACGGGTAATTTCACCTTGAGAATTCATGTCAAAAAAAGCCAGGCTGCATAGCCTACATTTGACGTCTTACGTGCCATCTCGCTGACCTTCAGAAAATATCTAAGCTTGGAGAGGTTCCTTAGTCCCTCTTGCATTTACAGTTTCTACTAGGCAGAATCATATCCCCAACCATGATGAAAACATCTCTAATCTACGCCTTTGCTATACTCGGAGTTGCCATCTTCACCAATGGAGTCTACAAGGGCTGGCGGTTCTTTACACTTCACTTCAGCAAGCCAAAATTCCCTCTTATAGCCTATAGGCGATCGAAACAGACTGCATATGCTTTAATCACTGGTTCTAGCGCTGGAATCGGACTTGGGATTGCACTGAGCCTGGCTCGGCAGGGGTTTGGCGTGATATTGCTTGGGCACATGGCTGACGAGCTTGCCGAAGCTGAATTGTACATTACAAAACTAGTACCAGGAGCTTCGGTACTGACTGTTACTATGGATGCCATGTTGGCATCCCCAGAAGATATCTCGGCTTGCTTGGAAAGCCTAACAAAACGCGATCTTGCGATCTCAATCCTCGTCAACAACGTTGGCAGCATGCCCATCATGGGAGCGCCGTTTCGCGAATTTCGGACATACTCGCCTGAGGATATTGATAGAGTAATCAACCTTAATGCGCGCTTCATGGCACATCTTACAGCACAAATGATACCGCTTCTACGAGACCATTGTGCGGACGAAGGCCTAGAGAGATCACTCATTCTTTCTTTGTCATCTGCCGGCCAGGTCGGCTTGCCGTACCTTTCTATGTACTCGGCTACTAAGGCTTTTGACTTGAGTATCTCTTGTGCCTGGGCACGTGAATTCGCAGCTCATCGGGAAACATCACAGATAGATTCTCTTGCTATCGTTCCTGGCGATGTTCTATCCCAAGGAAACTGCATCGGTGTTGTTCCAGGAGCACCTAAAGCCGAGGAATATGGAAAAGCCATAGTTATGCGGATAGATACTGCTTTAAAGCAGAAGAGAAGGGTGCTTGTTCCGCACTGGAAGCATCATCTCGAAATCCGGGCTATGGAATTTATCCCAGAGGATATCATGACAGAGGAGGTCACCAAGATTGCTGTAATGAAGAAAAATGCCTTTAACGCGCGATATGAGCGGGAGCTATGACTAAGAAATGGCTGAAGGAATACATATTTACAACTATGACAAGAGTGACTGTTACACTCCAATGCCGAGTCTCTACCGTACTGTCACGATAATTCAACGGCATTATTGTTCAAGGCAAGGCATGCTATTTTTGCACCCGTTAAGATATTCGTAGTACATCAACCTAAGATCTGCATATTATTCGTGACTCTTAAATCTTTGATACAACGAAGGAATGGTTGAGGAAGTTAGATCGAAAGAAATGTCTACAAAAAGCGTCGTACATTTATGTCGAAAGAATAAGCTCGAATACCACATCGGGCTGCGCCGGCGGGCGCAGATATTCTGTGAACGATGTCCTCCCTTATTATCTTATGTACTTCTCTAGTTTTCGTCTCTTGTGGCCTTCCGGTGCCGTCTTCGCCAACATGCTTAAGAACGGCGGCTTAATGGTTTCTGATTTCATGGCCGGCAATAGCCGAGATATAGCGATACAAGCCGAGTAGGCGGCCGGGCTAGACTTTAAACCGGTTACGATTGACAAGGAAGATCACGGTCTTAGCGTTAGTTTGAAGTGGAAATTCTGGATCCGTGCCGGACAAAACGGAACCAATATAACCAGTGTTTTCTAAATGTATTAAGTAGTTGTATGCTACTACAACTTATGGCTGAAATGTATCTATACAAATGTGTATCATTTGTTACATTGATATTGAACCCAACATTGGTCTACCTGAGAGAAATATACATACATAGTATAATTAACTATGTAGTCAGTTTAAATCAGGCCACCCATCTATGAAATGATGTAACACTCCACAAATTGGCCAACAATGACAATTCTGCATCCCTGATTATCCCGTCTTAGTCATTGCTATTCGGGCCGTCTAGCAGTGATTTGATCATTGTAGAAGACATAGGGGACTTATATAAAGAGCTATATGATTACCGTGATTAGCGGACATAACTTCAATTTTCTTCAACCTCAGTGCCCTATCACGATATACCTACCGATTTTTCCTACTCCAATCTATCAAACTTGTAACACCACCTACCTCTCGACATAGAACCTCTCGATAAAGAATAGCCCTGTGACTGGCTAAGAAGCTCAGGAAAGACTTACTAACTATTATCTATCTCGTCTGTTTGGCTGACTCGTAGACCAAACGTACGGTTCTGCGATGTCTTCCATGTGATGAGAGATCAGGCTACCCGGGGCTACCCGGCCTCAATGATAGAGACCGGAAGCTATGCAAAAATCCCTTCGCTTTTCAACTACGATGTAGTTTATCACAATCTATTGCAACGAGACATGTCTTTGGTGCCAATCATGGTGTCCCCTGTCCCTTGCCTTCAGGTATTGTATGATAAGCTTCACGCATGAGCCGGTGCCTTCTAGTATCTCTTTGGTGGCCATTCTATGCGAAGTCCATGAGTCACTTAGTGAACGGCTTATGGTAGCTTAGAGCAGCTTTTTGGGATAATAGTTGTGCTGAGAATATACGGCTTCGACTTGATCTGGATAATACCAGCGAAAAGGATCATGCTAGCTTTAAGCCCTCCCTCAAACGTACTGGATACCAGAATAGACCATCTAACACACTATGTAGACAACCATACCACCACTCGACCTATAAAACATCCACAATGGCTCCCGCTGCTATCTCCCCCGAACTTCGCTTTGTCCAACCTGTCGTCTCCAAGACTATGGTAGCGTCTGTCCCTGCCAACACGGATGTGGCTACTGGACTTGGCCCGGAACTTGCCGCTATGCATGGCAAGTGGGATGCATTCACGTTCGCGCCGATACGCGAAAGTCAGGTCTCGCGTGCTATGACTCGCCGCTACTTTGCCGACCTCGACGCCCACGCCGAGTCCGACATTGTCATCATCGGAGCGGGTTCTTGCGGTCTGTCTGCTGCCTATGTGCTGGCTAAGACACGCCCCGATCTACGTATTGCCATGGTCGAGGCTGGTGTTGCTCCCGGTGGTGGTGCTTGGCTTGGAGGTCAGCTGTTCAGTGCTATGATCATGCGTAAGCCCGCCGATGTCTTTTTGCGCGAGGTCGGTGTCCCTTACGAGGATGATGGCAACTTCGTCGTTGTGAAGCACGCTGCGCTTTTCACTAGCACTGTTCTAAGCAAGGTTCTTGCTATGCCCAATGTCAAGTTGTTTAACGCTACGGCTGTCGAGGACCTCATCACCCGTCCTGGCGAAGGCGATGATGGCGTCCGCGTGGCTGGTGTTGTCACCAACTGGACTCTTGTGTCACTCCACCACGACGATCAATCTTGCATGGACCCCAACACGATCAACGCCCCTGTGATTATCTCTACTACTGGACACGATGGTAAGATACAACACTCAGCACTGGCTACTTGTCAGCCGTCGTAAATCCATGAAGAATGTATATTGACTCTTTATAGGCCCGATGGGAGCTTTCTGTGTCAAGCGTCTCGTCTCTATGCAGCGTATTGAGAAGCTCGGAGGTATGCGCGGTCTTGATATGACCTTGGCGGAAGATGCTATTGTCAAGAATACTCGTGAAATCGTCCCCGGTCTGATTGTCGGTGGCATGGAGCTTTCTGAAGTTGACGGTGCTAACCGCATGGGTCCGACTTTTGGTGCCATGGCCCTCAGTGGTGTCAAGGCTGCTGAAGAGGCTCTGCGTGTATTCGACCTGCGCAAGAAACAAAACGATGTTGGTCTGTAGATCGCCGTCTAGGATCTCATGAAGAATCTTGAGAAGAATCACTGTGCTTAGTCGCCAGGTTAACGGATCTTTTCCAATCTATTTGACCATCTAGCATGAAACAAGACAATTGAATCATCCATATCTTATAAAACCTAAGAATACTGTATGTAAATACGGGTAGATGAGTGTTACTGTCAATGGTGACTTATGTAATTGTAAATATACATGCACGACCTTATGCAGATTAGTCCCAAATTATGTACATAGCAACACTTGAGAGTACCATTATGTTTCGATATATCCCAGAACAAGAGAGACTTGAGATGCCATGATGTCTATTCTATCGATCCTAAATAACTAGAATTCTAACCACCACGGGCCATTTTCTTCGCGTGGGCATCACGGCGATTATGATTTGCTCGAGAACCTTTACTTGATTCCTTCTTCTTCCGGGCTTGATTAGTCAACGCTTCGTTTGGCGATCCGGCAACATTTCCGCCTCCTCGTCCTCCTCGTCCTCCTCGTCCCCCGCGATTCCCACGACCCCCACGACCTCCGCGGCCATGATGAGCTGTATTATCTCTACTGTTGCTACCCTCTTCATCGCTACTTCCTTCGGGGCGCGTCCAGTGTGTCGATGTCAGCTGAGATTGCGACCCGTCAAACATGCTATATTTGACTTGTAGCTTCCGCTTGTGTTGTGGCGAGCGCTCCAACATGAAGGCCCATCCTTCTATCATCTCATCAGTCATTCCTGTTTCTGTGATAAGAGCCTTGCGGCCTGGAAGTGATTTCGCCTCTTTGCTACGATCAAATATCTCAGGTGTTGAGATGAAGGTCATCCAAAGTGACTGTTCATGTCCAGAAGGGATATCATCAAGGTCATCTTGAGACTGTTCGACCGAAGCACCAATATCGTCAGCGTCGTACGTATCGTCTCGCTCATCATCATCGGCATCGAAGGCTGCTAGCGCTGACAAAATCGTAGCCTTGCTAGGAGCGGCTAACTTGTCATCAAGCATTTCATCGGCGGTTTCATTGGCGCCGCCTTTGCCTATATGGAGGTTCTTTGCTACAGCTGTATTGAGTCGATCGAGGTCGTCGTCATCAAATACATTGCGCCGCACTGGTAAATGAGCCCGCACAACGGGCGGTGGGGGTATCGAACCCAATGATGGGGGTAGCTCATTACCATCAGACCTAATAGATTTACGTTAATGGTTATTCATGTCATATCGTATAGTCAGCTAGGTAGACCTTACAGTTGTTCTGAGCGATCTAAAGATGCTAGATGCGGTGGTAGGGACTCGTCGAGGAGATGTAAAACAACCTGCTCTACATCCTCATCATATTCATCAAGACACTTGCAAACGAATGCACTTCCAAGATTAGGGAACAGATCTTGGATTTCTGTGACCTTGGATAGCTTGTGAGCATGTAGTCGAGCTTCTTCATTGTCGGTAGTCTCGATTGCGACTTCCTTCCCCTTGTTCTTGCTCTTATGTCGCCTTTTGTCCGATGTTATGCCACTGCGTCTGACTCGTCCATAGTTACTACCCGGTCTGCGGAAGCTCTGTAAGCCATTCACTCGAATGATAATGGTAGCACTACCTGGGATAGATTTATCATTGGCAGTTTGTTTGATTTGATCGAGTAGGGGCGTAGATGAGATTAGCTCGACGACATATGAGTCCCGCTCGCTTATCGGTCCGGCTTTATGGGCTTCAGCTGCGGCCTTCAACATGTAAAGACGGTCTGCCAGCATACCAAGCCTTGATTCACTTGGATCTAGAAGCCCGCGAAGACAGAGGTATCCGGTTGCAATAAGTACCTTCCGTAACAAAGGGTCCATGGTCTTATAACATGTGATGATGCCGTCCAGAAAATCATCGCCTGCAGCAAAGTATGCGGCTGTCCGTGGGTCGGCGTGAAGTAGATGGTTTAGATGGGATAATGTTCTCTCGATGCTTCGAACATCGCCAGAAAGGTTACCCTCCAAGAGACGCACAGCACTTTTCTTTAAGCCAGCTAAGCTAGCTTCAACACGTGAAGCATATGCAAGCCATGCCATATTTACTACTTCCCGCGAATTGAGTGTATCGATGAGACATATATTAGCAAGTAATTCCCAGGATGTCAATTCCGAGAAAGTGTCGTCTAAGTTACCGTTGCTGCTGCCGCCGCTTTTATTTATCATCTGTGTATACAGAGAACGCAATAGCCGGATGAACGCCGCTGTCTTCTTGGGAACACCGCCAACAACTACCCCAGGTCCAAAGGTGGCCATTTCCGCGTAAGCTTCAGTGAGAAACAAAGAAGCGGATCTCCCGCTTGAAGTCTGAAGCCATGATTTGAATTTCTCTGGGCTCAGCGACAGTACTACTTTGATCAATGTACCATACGCCGCTATCAACGATGTCCAGTCTTGTGGTGAAATACTGTTGCGCGACTCGCTGCGCGGGAACCAGGCAAAGTCAGGCAATACGCTCATTGCTGAATAGTTTAGGGTTCTTGGGTATGATATCAAGTGATCTACACAAGTAGAAGCAGATGAAATAAGTCTCTTGCCAAATACTGTGATATTGTTGTATAGACACGCCGCTTAGTTTAGTGTTGAAGGACTCAGTGTAGCAATGATAGTATGTAGCTTGCAAATATGAGCCTGTAGCAGCGCTGCAAAAGGGTAAAGTGTAATGATGGAATGCGAGAAGAGATGGAGCACTGAGAATGAATGAAATCGATGAGAAGGAAATCATAAGCTTCAAAACAAAACTTAGGTGGTGAACAAAGCGTCAACAACAACTTAGACAACATTCAGCTATGTAAGTTACAGCTAGAAACGGGCCCTTGTTATATACGTACAGCTATGCGCACAAAGTAACACTAAAAACGAAGATACATAGAATTTGACAAGATTCGTACTGTACCATCCATGCTAAGCTCCCTCAGAGTGATTCATCGCCCAATAGAGCACCATTCAGCCACAAATTAAGCCTGTGGCGTGAGCTTTAATCAAGAGTGCAAATAGTGGCGAATTGATAAGGGTCCACGATTCAATTAAAGTCCCCTTCTCAACGAGATGGCTGTTAATCATGGTCAACTAAAAGCAAATTTATGATATAGCGCTATTGAGTATACCAAGTCTCAAGTGAATTAAAAAAAAAAAAGTGCAGGATAATCAGACTGTCATCGCACGCATGAATATGCTATTAAGTGAACAATATAACCAAGTAGCCCTTTACCCAATCCATAGCATCAATCAACCACCCACATCCTCCAGAATTAGAAGTCCCAGGAGCAAGCTACGCGTGGTGGGGCTTGCATGGGGATTTTTCCATCTGAAAATACACCACCCGTCTCGGAAAATCTCTCCCATTGCTGCTTCACACTGATTTCCAGACGATGAAGCGGGATTTCAGTTGCCGGATAGTTTATGGGAGGTCCGGCTGGGAATATGATCTTATACCATGTTCCATTCTCTTGCAAGCCAGCAGCTTCGTTCATGTAATGGACAGGCTGCCCCTTGAATGTTGCTAGCTTCTGAGTGAGGCCATTGCGCGTCGTATAAGTTTCGAGCGCAGGATGTTGTTTCCCGCTATTTGGAGGATACGGGTCGTTAGTTTTAGTGGCAGTGGTTGCTGCAGGCGCGGCCGTAGAAGTCGATGAGAAAGGATTTGCGGTAGGCGCGGCATTGGTCTGAGATTGCTGGCTGAACCCTCCAGTAGAAGCTGTGTTGGGACTCGGTCCACCAAACGGATTCTGAGCTCCTAGGTTAGACGGCTGTCCAAACGCGCTGGTAGTTGTGGACGGTGTGCCAAATGGGTTAGGCTTCGCACTTGGTTGCCCAAACCCAGATGATCCCATTGTGTTGCTTCCTCCAAAAGCGCTGCTCCCTCCCATCGACGAAGACTGGCCAAATGGACCTCCTGATGCAGAAGTATTGTTGTTGTTGCTTCCAAACGGACTGGAGGTGCTAGGGGAATTGGTACTAGCCTGTCCGAATGGTGAGCTCGTTGACGTGTTCTGGTTGCCAAAACCTCCGAAGCCTCCACCACCAACTGTAGAAGATGGTTTACCAAATAGAGTCGGTTTAGCACCAAGCTGTGATGGTTGCCCGAACGCACTGGTATTACCTCCCATCTGTGAAGCCCCTCCAAACGGGCTTCCAGAAGACTGGCCTAGCTGTGACGGCTGGCCAAAGGCACTTCCTCCAGTCTGTGTAGGATTGGAAGACTGACCAAAGGCACTGTTGTTATTGTTCTGTGTCGCACCAAAAGCGCTCGTCTGGGGAGACTGTAGAGCCTGGCCAAACGTATTGTTGCCGGCCGCGGGAGATGAAGGAGCCCCAAAGGCAGGTTTTCCGAAGCTCGACTGGCCGAATGAAGGGGCGCCGAATGCAGGTTTCTGACCAAACGTAGATGGCTGGCCAAAGGCGCTTCCTGTGGCAGCCGGTGTGCTACCAGAGCCAAAGCCTGACGAGCCAAAGGCAGAATTTTGTTGCACGTTGCCAAAGGTACTGGGCGTGTTGGAGTTGGTAGATGCTGACCCAAACACGCTGGGTTTGCCGAAGGCATTGCCGCTCCCTAGTTGAGATGGCTGACCAAACGCACTAGTACCAGAAGGCTGTGATGTTTGGCCAAATGATGGCTGACCAAACGGCGAAGGCTTTTGGCCAAGCGCACTTGGCTGTCCAAAGGCAGATCTACCAAGCATTCTCGAAGAGTTCGTCAAAGATTTGTGGCGATGGCGCTCGACTAATTGCTCCAGGAACGGCCAGTGCTTCTCAAGATTGTCTTTTAAAGATTAGTCTAGTGTACTAGTAGTGTACGAAGCTATCGGCGTTGTTTCGAGCAGTATTGAATATTCGGTTCGTCTCTTATCTTTCGCGTCGTTAATTCATTCGATCGCGTCCGGAAATGGTCGGCGCTGTAAATACGATTTCATGCGCCTTGATAATCCGTACGTTATTATTGCAAACTAGATGCCAATGGGTGCAAAAGGTGATTGTTTATAAGGGGCTGTCTATTCGCGTCACAATTCGTCGTTTAAAAAAGAAAGTAGTGCAGTAATTCACTGATACAAAAGTGATGAAAACAAAAAGTAAAAATTGATGTCGCAGAATAGTTCGAGTTGCTAGATACTTGGTTGCTAGCTAGAATTAAATAACGCTAAGCCAGGTTTTGAATTGTTTAGTTGAAGGAAATTTCGAAAGAGACCCTAAAGTAAACCCTTCATATACAAAATAATACAGCAACAAAATACATAAAAACATCAGAGAAAAATACAGAATTATCTATCTAATCAAACAATCATATGACTACATGTACAGACGAATATTGTATCAAATTATGCTGTCACCAAAAATGAGTCAAGTTCGATACTGGGTATCTGATGAATACGAAAAGTAGAGACGATAGAATCGACCATTATGGCCCAGGATGAGTTGAAATGGTTTTATCGCTTTCCTACATCTGTTAACCTCAATCTATATATATACATAAACTCAATATCTGTAGACTTGGTAGATATATTATCACATTTGTATGTTCTAATCAAACAACATACAACCTTTGGGTAAAACAAGATATATCCATTTACAATTGATCCCTCAATAACAAGATACATATTAGGAATCTGCTGCACACCAGATCTTAACTTTTCATATGCAGCAATTTTGATACTCGACCGACTAAATCACTTCGCGCTGCTTGAACTGAACTAGAGGTCCTTCGGAAGATGTAGAGGTGAAGCAGTCCTTCAGCTGGTACTCACCCGGTCTCTGTCTACCTTCAGGATTGGAAGGGCTTCCTCCACTGGGGTCAATGACGCCTTGGGCATGACGAATATCGTAAGTCCACAGGAGCCGTGCAAGGGTGATCATCATCTCTGTATAGGCCACATTCTTGCCAATGCAACTTCGAGGGCCTACAGAGAAAGGCGCAAAGGCGCTGTTCACTAGTGCTACATCCACATTAGAATTGACTTTGGAGATCAACGGATTGTAGACACCTTCTAGCCAGCGCTCAGGAACATATTTGAAGGGCTCGGGGTGGTAATCTGGATTGTGCTGAATAGCATAGTGTGGCACGCCGACAATAGTGCCTTCAGGGATGAAATGGTTGTCAACCTCGTCGCCACCATTCACCACTTCGCGCGGTAAAAGACCGCCAACGGATGGAGACAAGCGCATTCCTTCGTCAATGCAAGCTCTAAGATACAGACAAGATGATAGTTGAGTGCCCATCTTGATATCATCTACTGACTCGAACTGTGATTGTATCTCTTCAGTAGCCTTTGCTAGAATATCTGGGTGGCGAACCATGTAGAAGAATATGGAAGACATGGAAGTAGATGTAGTATCAGCACCAGCAATCAGTCTATCAGATAATACAAGAATTAGCAAGATGACTCTCTTAATACCTAGATACGACATCATGAACACTTACAGCAATGTTGACTCAGACCAGAGCTCAGTTATAGTGAATGTCTCGTCTTCTTCCATGGCTTTCATGAGATACGTGAAGAAGTCTTTGCGATCCGTTGTCATGCCAAGACTTGTACGCTCCTTGAGTCTAAGTTGGCTGTACTCCGAGAACTTGTCACGGTCCGCTAGGATCTTATGAAATAGGATTCGAGAGATCCGTAGACGAAGGATGAGTGGCATGACACCACACTAGATGATGCTCTGGTTAGTATCTGATTCTTATATGCTAAACACCGCCTGTAACTTTACTTACAAGAAGATGCTCCTTGGTGACACTAGCAATTAGTTTTAGAGAATAGCGGTTGTCTTTGGCCTGGATCATGTCGAAAGACTTTCCATAGCTCAAGTCACCGAGGATATCCATGGCCAGATATGAGAAATAATGAGCCATGTTCCGTGGAACCGACCATCCATCACTTTTGATGTCCTTTTCGTCAATGAATGCCGGCTTGACTGCATCTCCCATGCGGAGGGCTTCTGCGTCCCGATCGCTATGCATAAGGTCACACATCTTGGAGATATTGCTGAGGATATACTTCTCGACATTCTTGATCGTAGTCAAGGCGAATGCGCTTGCAATGACCTTGCGTTTGCGGCTGTGGGTGTTTTTGTCCCGCGAGTTATGCAGATTAGGAACGGGGTAGACAAAGGCGTCATAGAAATCAGACTTGCGCATATGGTTATTGTGTCCGTATATCTTCTTGAGGGCCGTGTTGGTGTTGAAGGAGAGATGGTTAGGCCCAAATCGAACTACAGGGCCTGGAACGTTATAGAAGATGAGGGATTAGTTATATATACGTTCATAATCCAAAGTCTTGCTAATGTTATAGTTGATTATAGTAGTATCACTTATATGATAGATGTCAAAATCAAATAAACATACCATACTTCACGTGCAATGCATGCAGATACAAGTGTCGGTCACCAGTCCATGCATGCCAGAGTTCAGGCGCAGACGATAGTTTTGGCAAGAACGGGCCAGGATACTTTGCTAGCGGGTGTAGCCATGCTTGGTACACGATATAGATGGATAACGCCTGAAAACTTGTTGTTAGGAAATTCACGTTATCGTGCACCTCTCCAACTAGACAAATGGCTATAGGATATGGACCGAGGTAAACTTGTCGAACTTACACTCAAAGCTATGACTGAAGCGCCAAGAACAAGGACTGTACTATGTGTGATATGGTATGGGTAGTCGGTAACGACCGCATCTTGGGATGTCAACGATCCCATTGTCAGGACTGTCTAGCTGCGTGTGTGGTTGATATTGCTAACTAACAATCTGAGCACGTTTTCGATATAATATATGAGGAAATAGGAGCCACTTGACGGTACAAGTTCATGAGAAATTAATAGTATGGTTATTGAAGGTTTTTCAAAAGAGAAAAAAGTGTGGTTATCCATCTAATATATATATCATACCGATATACCTTGACGTAACCGAGTAGTACTTAGTACTAGTGGGTCTCTAACTAAGTATCATGCTTTTGAGTGATCCAAGGTACATAATCCGGCAAATCGTGAGTGAATACATCGGTAAATATTTCGGCATAAACTACAACTTCATGATTACTGGCATTTGCGGCTCTTGAGTGTTGTTCTGTCAGACAGTCAACAATGAAAGCCAAAAGACGCATATCCTATGAAAGCCTATGTATCACACAATCCAGTACCGAAAAGAAAGAAAATTATAGTAGCCGGATGCTACTCTACATGACTACAACTCGTGAATTAGTAACGCATGTAACTACCCGCAACTAATATTTGTATGGTCGTATAGATATAGCCGTGGCTATCATAATAATGGATATTAAATAGCTATGCTTGAAGCAGCGGGTATAGTCGTCTTTTGTCTTTCGGATAGGGGGCAACAGTTTGTTTGAGTTGGAACAAGTGCGGAAACAAGGCTAAACACGGAGAATTGTAGTCCACGCCAGAAACGGGAATATCGGCTTTGAACCTGGTTAAGACATCTATCAGCCGATTCTTTTATAAGTCCTAACTACATAAAAACAAGAAGGTAGTTCTTGGCGGGATATGAATACGTATATTGACTATTACACTGTATACCGTAGCTTTTGGATGCTACTGAGCATGGATTAGCACACTCCATGCCCGACATCCCTAGGAGTGCATATTGGCCTTTATCTCTTGGTATAACATATGTATGTAGTACGCCCAGACAAGTAGCTAGGAATACGCAGGTTTTTGTACGTTGATTGGCAGATTTGTGGGATTTTTACCTTGTGAAACATTGACAGCACCATAGTTAGCCAGCATTCAATCATGAAATGTACCGACTGTATCAAGTAAAGGTAGCTGTATACCTGATATTATAAGTTAAATTGATCATATATACCACTATATAGCTCGTTCCAGTTTCTCACTTTGCTATTTACTGCTCATATCATCAGTTGCACGTACAAACAGTTTTGATCTGTATATAGATTGGAGTACGATTCTGCAACTGGTCAGCTGGGTGATCTGCCGAAAGCCATTTCCGGAACAGTTGGGGTAATTCCGACCAAGGTTATATTTATAAACAACTATCAAATCACTGTTCAAAGGCAATTGACGCTTGCTAACGGCACTGGATAACATCGTCCACAATCGGCATATAACGGCCATGTGGAGATCACTACTATCAATAATACATAAGATAGACAGCATATAGATGATAGTGCCAATGTGTATACACACATGTAACATATATAGATATAGACGGATTTAACAGAGGGCCACTGTAGCTTGATGTTCAAATACATAGTTCTACCTATTATAGAACGAAAGCACAAACATCAACACTGTATTTTGTACACAAACATATTGCGAGGTCATAAAACAAAAAAATAAAAGATATTCGAACAAGGAAGCAGCTATATGAATCTATTTAACTACTAATGCCCCTGATTCGAGAGACGGGATAAAGAATACATGATTTATAGACAAAGGAAATAAAAAGCAGGCATAAAAAAAACCTCGCTATCTACATTATATATTCGAGATTCGTACGGTTAAGTACTCGTACATTGCATTTAGGGAGAGCTTAGACGTAGGAGTACGCTTTTTATGCTTGTTAGTAGTATATAGATGACATAGGAAATGATAATGATGATACAGCTCGTTTCATCACATTACCTACAATACCCGAAGCTGTATTAGAAGTTGTAGTAGCGAGGCTCATCGAACACATGGTACCGATGACCTCTCACACCATCACCGCGGAACAATGCAGGGTATCTCCAGCCATCAGGTATATGCTCTTCACCTACACGTTGGTTTCTGAGATCATCACTAACGGCATTAAGCAGTGCCTTTTCCTCGGCATCCTTGGGCAGTACAAACTTGGCAGTCTGGAGCTCAGTATCAGTAATGGTGCTACGGCTGACACGAGCATAGCCAATTCTTCTCAGGCCCTTGTATAGGATATATTCGCACCAACGATCCCAGTCAGACGGGTCGACGTCGTGCATTCCAGAAGTTTCGCTGACATAAGTGTGGTAGTTTCCTTCCAATGGACGTGTCACAAGATAGCTGAGAAGGAATGCCGGACGATCCGTTGATCCCATCAGTTTGGCTAGATATTGAGATTGTAAACGGCGATCTTCAGGGTCCTCCTCTTGGCCAGAGTGGAACACAAAGACATCAACCAACTCTCCATATACATCCAATGTAGCGTGGATTGCAGGAGCCAACTCACCAACGGGAGATGGCAAGAGATGGTGGGTAGAGTTGAGAATAGGGAACTTAGAGAGCAGAGCAGCTCCCCATGTATGCTTGTTGGGGCCCGGACCGTAGTCAACATACATGCCAAGTTCATGCGCTAACTGTTGTGTGCTATCGCGATTGCCCATGATGATACGCTGTTCATCTGATTCCAAAAGGCCAACGACGTCAACTTCCATCTCACGAAGCAATGCAGCCATGCGCTTTTCAGATGACCACATATCGTTATCCAGAGAGAAATGGATAGTCCAGATTCCAGCAGTCAGAACCTTGGCATCAGCATGGTACGGTATGTAGTCATTGGTGGGGAAGCGGAAAAAGGCTGCTACCAAAAACAGGACGTTGATTAAGACCGCGACTAGAGTCAACGACTTGCGCTGCACGCCTTGGGCAGCAGCCAGAAGCTTGGGGGCTCTGATTCTCCTGCTGCTTTTGGATGAAATGTTGATGTCAAACACACCGCATCCAATCTGGAGCATCATACAAATCATGATCCAGTCGGTATGCTCACGGACTAAAGGACCACCGGGAACAAAGGCATATGCAACAACCCACACATGGAAGAGCACCATGAAGTTGTAGATCAGGTAGCCCAGACCGAAAACCATAGCAGCACTCTTCTTCGAAGCCATTGCCAAGATCGGGTACGAAACACCCGAGATGTAGAATGCTATTATTAATGCGCCAGTGTAGCCAGTCCAGTGATGGTACTGCGCTAACAGTGCAGCACCTACACAGGCTATTCCATATACAGACCAGCTAGAAAGCAAGCCGGGCTTGTACATTCCACTCAAAAGACCCGACGTCATGGCGAGTAAAGTGAGGTAGCCATGAATCGAGGACTCTGGGCCGCGGTATGGGAAACCTTCCCAAACCCATAGGATCATGGTAGACGTATCGCTCAGAAGTGAGTGCAGGGCAAATAGTATACCACCAACAGAAACGGCAGAGAGCCAAGAGGAGAACCACCCAGCTTTGGTGATAGGTGAAACACCGGCACTAGTCAAGACGGGGCGACGACTAAATCTCAACGCAGCCAAAACACCAACTCCAAGACCAATAGCGTTGAGGCCGCCATTGGCCTCATGCATTGTAGGCCAGATTGGGTTGTTAGTGAGCCACGCGTACTTGGCTGTGGATGATAAGGCCAGACCAAGAATGAAAGTAACAATCTTCCCCTCAAGTCTGGTATCATGTCCTGCTTCAGCAATGAAGGAGCCAGTCCACCCCAAAACACTGAAAAATACACCAGCTCCAACTGTGAAAAGACGCTCGGTGGGTTTCTCGACGAGGTAAGCGGCAACACCTATCAAGGACAGAAGGTGAAACAGGGTCTGGTAGTTCACCACGAGAGAACGGATAGGCTTGATAACAAATACGAATGGAGCCAGTGTGGTCATGATCATGGCTTCGTAGCCGGAGATACCCATGTACCATAGAGGGAAGTCTAGACTTGGTCAATAAAGGTCATGTTGATAAAATCGAGAAATAGGAACTTTGTAATGATACTTACACCATACCACGAGGCCAAGACTCGTCAAGATAGACCAGAAGACAAATCCATGGTATACGTCCAAAATGGTATCAATCACGCCCAGCCAGCTAAATTCTGGACTAAGGAATCCGATCATAGATTTCTCCTTACTATAGGACAAGGCAAGATTACGAGTTAGTATCAAATTACACTTTATCGCAATTCAGTTATATTAGGTCATACGTACTATTCAGTCTCTGCAAGAAGCGCCGCTTGCTTAGCACTATATTGATCTCAACAGGTTAGAAACAGAAAGTATACACTGATGAGCATGATGATGAGTATAGTACACTCTATTTTTTGCTATTGATATGAAATATTCATGTTATACATAACGATGCACATACCCTGTGTTGTGTCCTCTGTTATCCTTGATGATAACATCAAAATGCTGGAAGTCAAATGCTGTCACGGCATCAAAAGCCAAGTCTGAAAGAACCAAAGACCATTCGAAGAAAGCATATGTAGTGTACGCTGAATCAAGTAAGGTTAGTATGACATGACGTATTATACATATTATATATTGAGTTGTACTTACCTCCAGGGATGCGATCAACTTTATGCTTAATGAAAAAATACACCATAGGGAATAACGCGCCAAAAAAGTATGAGGCAGTCAGCTTGCGATACTTCAGGGCTGGTGATCCCGGACTAGTCAAGGCAATACAACCAAGTGTCCATGGTAGGGTTGCTACAAGGTATGATATCATGAATATATCATGCCAATCATGGTCATCAGTCGAAGTAACATAGGTCCATCCACCACAAGTAAGTGTGCGGAATATTCCCATGGAAGCAATGATTTTGGCAAGTGTTGATCCGTTTTTGCGGGTGGTAAGATACATCAAGCCAACGAGGGCAAACCGGGGACCTATAACAAACAGATACGTAAGCATGTGCCAAATCTCAGTGGCTCCGAGTATTATAAAGCTTTCTTTGTAACATTTTCAGGGAACACAATCTGTGTATAACCATTGTTTTGTACATACCAGAAGTCAAGGCTATGAAAAGCATGAAGAAAGACCGCTCGGGGTAGCGGTCCCCAATCGTTGCAGATACAGATGGGAACCACTCGTCAGGATATCCAAACCACTCATTTTGAACAATTTTGTTATAATGTAGTGATATCCCGACAACAAGAGCACTAAGGAATGCAGCTATCCAAGAGTTAGCATCGAGACTATACTCAGCTGTGATACTGTAGAAGTATAATACTGACTGTATGCCATTATAGTGTGGGAGTGGGACACCCAACGGCCATTGAATGACAGCAGAACACCGTCATCTTTGTCTTTGTAAGGCGCCATAATGGGCAACCAGTAATATATAATAGGTAATCAATGCCAACAGTATAGAGGGCGTAGGAGTTTAAAGCATTTCGGTATGACGTTGAATATAGATATTAAACGCGGTGATCAACCACGAGAGGAAAATATAGGTCTTGGAAAGTATCGAGAAACAAACAAAGGCTGTACAAACGAAATACCAGTCAGTTAAGATATTAAAATAGTAATAAAAGTAATCAAAGTTGACAGCGTTACTCTACCCCTTGAATCGATGGAGCGAGGACAAAGAATGCGGACCGGGCGGCAACAATGTAACTCCGCTGGACACGAAAGTGTTGGAAATGGCCGATCGAATGATTAAGGATAATTGAATTAAAAAGGCAAAGAAAGCCTGTGGCAAGGTTGCTCGTCTTACTTGATTACCTACAACTATTATGCACACGTCGTCTTATTTTTACCTCAATTTCCAACACTCGTATTGAGCCAAGAGATTGGAAATAACCAAATTCCAGGGACTCATTTTAGCTGTCTAGCAATCACTTGGCCCATTTCCCAATTCCAATACAGCTAACTAGCTAATTGGCAATCCTTCACAGCTAAGCAAGGCTGAAGACGTACTAAGATACCTGCCCCACATTGTTATCGAGAAAAAAAAAATTGTCAGCCTTGCTAAAACTTTTTTTTCCATAACCCGGCCACCTGCGACACAACATGTTGATAAATCACCACCATTCTCTTGATAAGTGACTGAGCTCATAAACACAACCAACCACCATGGCTGGAGTTTCGGAAAAAGCAAGATTCTTCCTTGAAAAGGCAGTTCCCCAGCTGCGTGAGTGGGAAGAGAAAGAAATATTTACAAAGGTATGTATCCTTCGAGCCCTTCGAAAAAGTCGGGACTGATGCTCTAACACTTGCCACTCGATTTCAGGACGAGATACGTACTATTGTTCAGAAGCGAAGCGATTTCGAACACCGTGTCTTAGCACCCGGAAACAAGTATACCGACTATCTCGAATATGCATCGTGGGAGAAGACGCTCGACTCTCTACGTTTGAAGAGATGCCAACGTCTCAGAATCCGAAATCTCACCTCAGCACACACTGCACAGGTCAAACTTCTTTCAATATATGATCGTGGAGTAGGCCGCCACCCTAGTAGTAGAGAACTATGGGTTGCCTACCTAGACTATGCGGCGTCTATCAAAGCTACCAAGCGTTGGCGTGTCACAGTCACTCGTGCGCTAAGAATGCGCCCTACAGATTCAGGCCTTTGGATCATGGCTGCTCGGAAAATGGCTAGCCATGGTGACATGGCTTCTGCCCGTCGGTTCTTTATGCGTGCCTGTCGATTCTGTGTGCAGGATGGAACAGTATGGGCCGAATATGCTCGTTGTGAAATGCAATGGCTATCGAAAGTCTCCAAAAAGAAGCACGGAAAGCCTGTGGCCCCGATACAAGCTATATCTGCCGAACAAATCGACATAGACGATCAAATCAGCTTAGGTGGAGCATCTGATGAAGATAGCGATAGCGAAACCGAGATCGTCCGTGACTTGGTGGATAATTCTTCGAACGGCGCCTCAGATTCCCAGTCCGGTCAAAACGCATCCAATCCCGCCTTGGACGGTGCTCTTCCTCTCGCCGTTTTCAATATCGCGAAGTCTCAGAAATTCTGGGACGCCAATGCCGCGGAACTATTCTTCGACGTATTTATAGCGTTCCGCAGTCTTCCTGTCCATGATCGCTTGGTGCAGAATGTACTGGATGCGCTGGACTCCAGCTTCCCTCAGCATCCCGTCACTCTTCTGTGTCATGTGCGCCGGTTTACTGCTGGTATCTCACCTTTGACTCCGGAATTCCCTCGTAGCCTTAAAGAGTCCGTTCCCATCTTCATCAATGCCATCAAGCAAACACACGACAAGCTAGAATTCTGTCAAAAATCAAGAGCATGGTTGGATGGCTTGTTAGGAGTAGAAGGTCTAGACAATGATATTTCTACAGTCTTGCAACATCTCAAGGGACTTTTGGCTTGACTTATCCCAGAACTACCCAAATTAACTTTTAAAAATATAATATTCACACCTACATTCCTGCGTCAGAAACGCATGCAGAGAAATTATCATGACAATAAAACACAATTCATTCACCAAATATATTTGCATTTTTGTCACTTAAATCTAGGTCGCATTGTGTGTCTGTGCAAGAAAATATAGCTAGATAAGCCCGGCCAGGCCTCTAAACACTTACCACAATGCGGCTGAGTGAAGCACTGGTACAGGAGCATGTAAAGAATCAGCTGTCCCTCCACGAACTCGGCTAGCGGCATCCTTCAAAGCTTGTCCAAAGGAATTGAATCCTGGCTTCCAAAAATGCAGGCTCATAGCTTGGATATCAGCAATTGATAGTATGGCGTCTACCTCGCTATAGCTTAAAGGCACAAACGCTTTCCACTTTGCGGCATGATACCATCCGAACAGAGGGGTATAAAGGCTTTTGATGTCCTTCCTAGTAGTGACAATATTACCGCCATCGCCGCTTTCTGTTAGTGAACTCGTTTCAATGTGATTGTAGTCAGAGAAACGGTCTATCGAGCGTTGTTGAGTTTGCTGGCTCAGATGCCGGGTGTGTTTTGGGTCGTAGGAAGCACCGCTAGTTTTGAAATGCCTGGTTTTTTCTCTTCTTTTGTAGAACTGAAGCATGTGAGATTCATAGTCGGCTGTTGTAAAAACTTGATGGATAGTCTCGGTTTTGTTCCGTATCGTAGTGTTGAATATCTCCTTGTTAGCAAGGTCTTGGGCCGTGACAGGTCGAGAGAAAGTAGCACGCCATTGTAAATGGCATCTCAATGATCCGGTTTTCACACGAGTGCTCATTTTAGACTTGACGTTTTTTTTTCGCTTCTTCATGTCATCTTGAGGCTCGGCGGCTGTATCGTACATGTCAGTTTCCTGCTCCAAGCCCATTATTCAATGATGGCACTTTACCATCGCTTTCTCTTGTCACCTCCAGTACGCCGGTAAAACCATTTAGGGCGAAGTCATACCACAAGACAATGTCGCCTTTGGTCATGGCTGATATCATACCTAAAGGGACGACTTAGTAGCACACGCTTCAAACTTTGGGGAGTACCATACTAGTGTTATGGCCATTATCTATAATCAGTGCACACATATAGATATTAGCAATATTCTGGACATCATGGGCATTTTTTCAACCTGCCTTCATATGGCACAGAAAGCTTGTAATATTTTTGAAACTTCCCAATAGACCAATCCTCCATCGCTCCTTGTGAGGTTGCATCTTTTAATTCGGCCGTTGCCAACCATAATCCCGTTGTTCCTTGGCTATCAAGCTTGGGAAATTCACGCAGGGGCTGGCCTCTCTTGGAAAATTTATTGCGTTGGTTCGTTCGTCTTAGTTCTGTGCTACTAACGTCCGATGCCTCTCTCTGTATTCGAGCTCTTTTACGAATTCTACCAAGTCTGTCAGTTGAGTGTGAGCTTGGCAAGCTATACTTACCATCTGGCATAACAGCCCATCCTTCAAGGGTTGACTGGTGCATTGTTGGTTTTCCCAAGAAATAGTATCAATGCATTAGTGACATGTTGCTATGGCAAAAGAGATAGGAATCAAGTTCAGAAAGTTGGTTTTATATAACACGGCGACATCTCATCTGAGGAATGTATCATTATATATCCTGATAGTGTCATCACCTACACGGGATCCTTAAATACGGGCAGATATACGGATGACTAGATGATATCTAGCTATAAGATGAATTTCGCGCAATTCGGATTACAGGTGTATATGGCATTAATTGTTTTTTAATTGAAATGTTTGTAGTTAAGTAGCCTCAGCACTGCAAAATCTGACCAAATGTCGTTTGATACTTATCAGCCAACCCTGATATGTTTTGTCCGTAACCCTACTGTTGGCGGCAAAAAAAATATAATTAACTAGGACGGAAGGGACCGCATTGTATCCATGAAACCGATATAATATATGAAGAGAATCTATGCAAATAACAAGGATATAGCGGCAACTTATTAGCACATGGTCTCATTGTGCCACGTCTCTACTAGCTATACGACGCCACAGCACACGAAACGATGTGGCGTTTCCAGATGACGCGACTGGGAAGCGTTGGGAAGACTAGCGTAATAGTAATAATCAAAGCACGCAGCAAAACCTTGATGACCGTGCTTCGCCTCTTTTTGATTTCTCCCTGTAGTTCACTGGATCCGGTTCTGGTATGAATTTCATCTGCTCTCTTGTTTACTGCCAACAGCAACAGTATTACTAGAAAACTAGACACGACGTTCCTGCCACCACCTTCAATAGCCACTTGGTATTATTTGCAGTTTTGCCGATATTCTTCATCCTGCGATGGAAAAAGCATATTTGTAAAATAGGCATAGAAGCAATCGTTCAGCAGCTACTTACAGTACAGTCTGGACTCCGTTAAGCAATTGAGCTACCATATCTTGTTACCATAAGGAATTTTGTTAAATTTTTTTTTAAAATTATCCCAAACCGCCATCCACCAACTTCGAGCACTTTCATTTTGATCTATCAATAATTGCGCTTCCGAAAACAAAAGAATTCCCCCAATCTTCAACGCCGAAAACTGGCCGTAGTTGCCCAAGGCCGTTGCCACAGAGGCTATATCATTAACTCAACAATCGGGTTGCGACGCGACATTTTGCTATTTATCGCGATAGACACCTATTGTCAATTGCAGCGACTGCGACACTACCTCAGTACCTTAGCGCCCAATAGCCAGTCACATCGTGGTCCCTTTTTTTCCCCCTAGAGTGCTTCGTGTATTTTGCCATCACCCATATCGTGTTATTGCCGCTCGGGTTCATCGTTTCTATATTCACCAGCTAGACTACGGATGGGTCTCTGAAAAAAATTAGACATACAGCAGAAATGAGCGCTTGGATGAATGAGCCTCCCAATCACAATGGAAACGGCTTCTCTCTCATGACCGATCCATCGGCTGCGGCAACCACCGGAGCCATGATAGATCCTTCTGCATTCATTGCACACAACCAATTTGGCCAACCGAACCAGTTTTCTGGCCAACCCCACAACATGATGAATATGCAGAACGGCGTTGGCTCTATGCGTAACGCGTCCCCATCCGCCTTTCAACCGACCGCCTATCAGACCAATCCTGTCGTGCCATCGAAAAGACCGCGCCCGCGTGATGATAGCCTTGCCGGATCACCCCGTCCCAATCCAGGCATGTTGCCCACGACGCGCTCCGAGACAGCGCAACAAAGTTATAATGGCACGTTCCCGTCAGCCTCACAGCAGCAGAACCCTACAGCGCAACCATCGCAATATCCTCACCTCGCACACAATGGATCTGCAAATGCCACTCCATCACCGATGATGTCGCATCAGCCTCTGCGCCCCGGAAGTGTCCCTCAGCGAGTCGCAACTGCATCTCCTCACCCATTTTCACCAGGCCCGCCGCAGTATAACTCACAGGGATCACCTGCTCCGTCTGATAGCGGTACCCCTCAGCCAAACCCCTACATGCAGAACATGCAGCAGAGTTCCTATAACCCAAACTTCTCTGCACCCTCGCCTTCACAACCGCGCCCGTCACCCGGCCCGACGCCCGCCCCAATGCCAATGCCGTCCCAGAGCGGACAACACCTTTACCAGCAAGCTCCTATGCACAACTCACGCAACTCCATGGATCAACAGAAGATGGCGGCTGCTTATCAAGCACGACTTCAACAACACATGCAGTCGCAGGGAATCCCACCCGCTCAGGCTCAGGCTCAGGCTCAGGCTCAGGCTCAGGCTCAGGCTCAGGCGCAGGCTCAGGCGCAAACACAGGCTCAAGCACAGATGCAGTCTGCTGGTCGTGTTGCTCAACCTCAACTTCAGGCCGGCCAAAATTCTCCCGCGATGGGTAACAGCCAGCATCCTAGTGCCGGCGTCCGAAACCAGCCGCGTCCTATGCTGCGTATGGACCATGATACATTCATGAAAAACCTCATCGGGTTTTGCGCAGCTAAGAATCTGCCGCTCGATCCTTACCCCATGATTGGGTCACGGCCCGTCAGTCTCTTATTACTGTTCCAGCATGTACAGGGTCGTGGTATGTTCAAAGGTGTGAATGCAACCAACCAGTGGCCTCACATCGCGCAGGCCCTACAATTCCCTCCGAACCAGATGACAAACATACCTCAGGTGTTGAGGATGATCTACGAACAAAATCTCCTCAAGTTCGAAGAGGCATGGTCTGCAAACCAGCGAAAAATCGCCCAGCAAGGCCCCCCACAGTCTAACACCGGAGTTCCGGGGACTCCTACTATGCCTGGAAAACCACTGCCCGCCCAGCAACCTCCGTTACATCAGCTCCCACCATACATGATGCCCACGACAACCACGCCTACGAACTCGAAGTTTGCCAAACAGCCCAGCACGCCTCAGCCATTGCCAACAGCAGCCAGCAACAACTTGCAACAACCTCCCACACCTGGCCAAGCTATACCGAATCATTCACGAAGCACGCAGTCACGTGCCATCGAACAGACATCGGCCCAGCATGGCTTACAGAACGCGGATACGAATGTCGGCGCCGCTCCTCTAGGCCCATCGACTGTTCCACCTGGCATGGTCATGCTGGAAAAGCCTCCTAACTTCCTTGCTGATACTGGCGAATACATCCCACGCAGTCGAGAGATAGGCACTTGGGGTGTTTTGAACCTCAGTACACTCAATAACATCGGCTTTGATCTCGAGCGAATGCGGCCAGATATACCGCCTGTACAGGAACTGGGCCACATCGACATTGCCGCATTGACACGTAGTATTGAGTCCGGTATGCACAGCGAGATCCGCATGGCACTAGATACCCTTGCTAGTGTCACTGCTTCTGTACACCAGTTCCATGCTGTGCAGCTACAATATTGTGATGATCTGGTAGACGTCTTGATCGAGTGCGCAACGAACCAACTGGATATCTTGCTAGACAACAGCGAACAAATATCTGACGAAATCGAACTGCCATCGTATGAGGAGCTCATGAGGTTGACAAAAGAAGAATCTTTCCAGGTACTCGATACGCCGGAGTTTGGATCGACCGAGTATGTCATGCATAGATCCGTTGATCGAATTCTTTGTATCATGAGCATCCTTCGAAACCTGTCATGTCATTCCGAAGATGCGTTGAATCTGTCATCTCTAGCAGATGATTCGGTGATTGATCTCCTTTGCTCCTTGATTCGTTACATTGGAACAAGAAGAAACTTTCTGCGTACTGAAGCCAATAATCTTAATTTCTTCAAGGATTGCATAATTCTCGTATCGAATGCGGCGTCGTCTATGGAGATTTCCAGTCGAGATCATGCTTTGACATTACTGTATCTTCTCCTCATGTTTGTTCCTGCGTCATCACTGGATGAAAATGATGGTACAGTTTTCTTTGGATCTTACGATCCAATGGCACACCCTTACCTGCCACATGCTGTTGACTCATTGGCGAAGATATTGGCGCGCGACGAACCTAATAGATCACACTATCGCACCATATTCTCTACCGACCAGTCCGTACAGTATCCGTTAGAGCTTCTCACGCGGGCATTTGCTCTCGCCATATCACCAATACCCGATTATTCGAAAGATGCGCGCCAACCCATGATCGCAACGTTAGTGGAATGCAGGAAACCATACTTAATGCAAGGATTATTGGCCGCCGATATCCTGCTTAGCATGGCGCCCAATCACGAAACTCCTGTCGTTAAACTGTGGCTTTCACCAGCCAATGGCATAGCACCTAGTCTTTTGCATCTTTCACAATTCTTGGGATCTCAGTATGATCTTCAAGCCCGGCCTATTGCTACGAGGGGTTCTGTACCGAAGAAAGATGAGTCGTTGATCTACATGGTGTCTTTGGTTGTTGGCGTTATCAAGAAGATGGTTGATAAATGCAGAGACCCGGTAGATGATGAATCTGTGCCCACGGAAACTTTACCTAGCAAGGAGATGCTTATCAACACATTATCTTTCATTGCACCAGAGTGGACAAGTGAAGGAGTTGTCCAACAAATAAGTTCTCTCTCTGCATTGTCATTATAAGAGAATCATCTCCATCATAACTGGGAATATCTTCATTGAATCATTCCAAGTATCATTGTCTTCTATATCTTTATTGTTATAACTCTACATCTTTTGTTTTTGCTATCTTTCCATTTCTTTTTTGGTACATGAAGGGATTGGAGGGGCTTGGTTATTGCTATCGTGTCTTATATTTTTTCTTCTTTTCTTTTTCTCTATCTCTCTGTTCTGGTGGGGTTTCAACGGCTTCATTCAATATATTATATTCTCCATCCATAGTTTATAACTTCGAAACATAAAAATTGGTATTTTATGACTTTTCTTGTGTATAAAGTGTGATACATTGTTCTGATTTTGTCATGAATTTGACTCCGTTATGTGTTATATCTTGCAGTTGCGAAGTCGGTGGCATCTATTACTACTCTATGAATGGTAGTATGAAATAATTACAGATAACTATACAAGAAGAGAGTTCAGTACTCGTCTTTCTACTATATTTGTGAGATTTACTCTATGCTAGTATGATGACTATACTAGAGCTGATAAGCATCAAGTCTTGCTGATTTTGCTCATGGCATCATTGAAAGTTTGAGCAGGTGCAAGAAAGTGACTGGAATATTGGATGGCACAATGAATGTTTATTATAGACCTTGAGAACTCAACCACGCCTTCACCCGGTCCAAATGTTGACCCTAATTGCATTAAGTACAGTGGTCAGTAACAACAATGTATCATGATCAGTAATTTTTATGCGAGTATGATACGACTCTGTCTGAACATTTCTTACCTTGATAGTGATATGGTTGGTCACGGGATTGAGTTTGATATCAGTATTGGGGATTGATAGAGCCTCTTGTAGCTGCAGCTTTAAAGCATTACCGTTGCCTGAAATACGACGAATAATGGTTGAGAAGGCCTTTGAAACACGATCTTGGTTTTGATAAATGGGCAGATTTTGGGAAGCAGTCCTGGCAATAGAGTAGCTTAGGCTTGGAGTTTTGACGCTGGTAGAGCTTGGATTCGCTAGTATTTTAGATATCACAATGGTCTCCGTAGCATAGGTTCGCATTGAGGAGAGCCTTAATGCCGAGGCAGCGATCGTCCGTGGTGCTGAAGAGAAGAAAGACATGATGTGTGATCCAAGATGTATAGAGCTGGTAGACGTCAAATATACAACCCATGAACCCGTACTTTGAGTTATCATGAACTGCGAACACGTTATGGGTAGCAAAATTAGAGATGCCCGGGTGAATACCGGTTAATTATGCACGTGACACAACACGTGAAAGCGCGAAGTACTGGAACAGCTGGCACTAAGGAACTTTAACAACTGGCAGATATTTGAGACTTTAGCGCAGCAGAAATAATATTTTTTTCGAAAGAAGGAAGGAGGGGGAGGGGCTCCCCACCATTGAACTAAATCAAAATGAATAGAATGTGTGCATTTGTAGTAGGCCTTGGTTTGACGATTCGGTGCATGATAGGAAATCTTTGGCGTTGTTCTGAGCGTTTTGTTAGATAATCCACGATTGACCCAGAAGGCCGAGACGCTTGAATAATTTCACGATCAATTGAAGTGCCTCCATCGTGTATCATCTTGCTCTGTTGACTGGTGTTCTCTCTGTCGTTTTGTTTGCACTACCCTGCCCTACCGATATTGAATAGCACCGATTTCTATTCTAAAAAAATCTAAACCAACACCTAATTGCATTGATTTCTTGTGGCCCAAAATTTCTTCCTCTTGCAACCGCGTACCCACGACGACCTTTTTACCACTATCACGAGACTCATTATGGCTGCCGATACCACCCCTTCGCCTTCAGGCTACTCGCTGGTCGATAAATTCGCTCCCCAGCTTTCTCGCCATCTTTTCCTCCATTTGATTGAGTTTGAGACGCAGCGTGCGCAACAAGCAAACGATGAAGCCGCCATCAGAAACATTCTCGAGGCCAAGATCCACCTGCTGAAGGACACCAACATGGCCGACTACGTGGCGAACATGTACTGCCAGCTTCACGGTGTCGATAACGCGCCTGACGAGTATGCCAAGAAGCGTGAGGCTGTCCTTGACCAGCTCGAGAAGAGCGAGAGTGAGACCGCTACTATCTCCGACCTGCTGACCCAGGAGGAGGTCGTCAACGCCCTTCGTAGCGACAAGGTTGCCAACCTGCAGTTCCTCGAGAAGGACCATGGCGTATGTTACTTTTGACTCCATAAGTTGGGATCTGTAGTGTTGTCGTCTGGATCTTTGATAGAGTACATGAGATAAATACTTGCTGCGAATATGGCCATGTATCTACAAGGACACACAGAGTGACGCACCATGGACCCTTTCCTCTCGAAATGATTGGCATATACTAACGCATGCGTCTAGGTCACCCTCGATATGGTCAACGCTCTCTTCGATAACGGCGAGTTCCACTTCCGTTGTGGAAACTACGCCCTTGCCGCCGATCTCCTGTACAAGTTCCGTGTCCTATCAACCGACGATGACAAGGTCTCCCGGGCCACTTGGGGTAAACTGGCCTGCGATATTCTGGATACCAATTGGGAGCAAGCTCTAGAAGAGATACTCAAGGTCAAGGAGGGCATCGAGACCAAGCTGTTTAACAAGCCCCGCGCACAGCTGGACCACCGCACAATGCTGATCCACTGGTCGCTATTCCCTCTCTTCAACGACGAAAATGCCCGCGAGCCTCTGCTGGAGATGCTTTTCAGCCCCAACTACATCAACACTATCCAAACGACGTGTCCTTGGATTCTTCGGTACCTAGTTGCTGCTGTTATCACCGGCCGCAGCCGTGCTCGCAGTTCCAGTGTTCACCAAAAGCAGATGAAGGATGTTGTTCGCTATGTGCGCCAAGAGCTTTACGAGTACCAGGACCCCGTCATTGAGTTCATCAGCGCCCTATACCTCAACTTCGAGTTCGATGCCGCAAGAGAGGCTCTCCGCAAGAGTGAAGAGGTCTGCCAGAATGACTTCTTTCTATTCAACAGCACCGATTCCTTCGTCGAGGCTGCCCGTCACCTGATCTGCGAGAGCTACTTCAAGGTGTCAAGCCGCGTTAGCATTCCCGATTTGTCTGAAAAGCTTGGTCTTAACCCCGATGATGGTGAGAAGTGGATCGTCAAGCTGATTTACGAAAGCCGGATAGATGCCAAGATTGACGCTCAAGCTGGAACCATCACCATCAACCAGCCTCAAAACAACGTCCATCAGCAGGTTGTTGAGAAGACCAAGGGTGTTTTCTTCCGCACTACAGTCATGTCGTCTGCGCTTAGCAAGTAGATAAAATTATTGCCAACCAACCATACATCCATCCATTCATGCCTCGTCCTCCTTTCCGACTTTTTCCTTGGTATGCATTCATGTTGGACAGATCTGTTTGCTTAGTTTACCCTAATGTCGCCCACCGCTGTAACTCATGGTTGCTATCAATCCTTCTTTCTAGACTTGAAAAAAAGCTCTTTCTCCCCCAAGTCTACCCTTATGTCGATATTCCCATCTCTACGTTTTTCCCGCTTTCTTGGTTCTTATTTTATCTTTACTACCCTTTTTTTCTTTTTTTTTTTTTTGTTTTGTACTAAGCTGTGATGCATTCTAGTTGTTGAGCGATCATATCACCGTTAGTTATCCACCTCTACCCTTTTTACCTTGTTCATGATCTTTGCTTAGGATATCTAGAATGTTTCTTGAGATTGGATGGGTTGAAGTCAGTATCAGCCTTGTTGTTGAGCTCATATCTAAGTCTGATCGAAATAACATATATGACTTCGTAACTGAGTCAAAGGGGGAAGGGGAGGGTAGGATAGTATAGTGATACATACTTCCTGCTTCTAAATTGCTTTTCATTCTCATTTCAATTTTTTGTCACTACCACTTAAAAGGAGTTTGGTTTCTTTTTGGGTTTTCGGTTTCTGCTGAGGGAGGGTCGAGAATTGGTGATGGCATCTAGAAATACTACTATTAACCGAAATCATGAAAAAAAAAATATTAACGCATTATATTTTGTCATGTGAAATAGAATTTTGGAATTTGGGTTGAATCGAATAAAATAGGATATTACGAATATATTCACGTGTAAAGTATTAAAAAACCATCATTGCTCGTGATTATATGACATAAAGTTATTGAATTCGCTTCTCTATCAATACTCTAAACCTCGTAAATGATATATTGTATCGTGGCTCATATGGGTAGCGTCATATCCTGTTTATTAAAGGGCCATGATTCCGGACATCACATCATATACTTTGAACCGTGATCTGGGCCTTGAGTTTCTGTAGAACAACATCTTTGAGCCACCACTCTCCTCCGGTATACTCTGTACGAGTCTCATCATTGAGAGTCTTTTCTTTAACTCGTTGCCGAGCTTCATCCCAATCAAATAGCATACGCAATCCCAGAAGAGAGTCACGACTTGTCCCATTAGTACATGCCATTTCTAGTTCTAGACGAGCATCGACGGCAGAGATAGACGCTGCAGATGCAGCGCCCTCTCCAGATGTGATATGAGGGTCAAGCAAAGTGGCTTGATCACCAGAAGACATCGACTCAAGCGCTGGTAGGTGAAAGAGCCATTCCATAGGGTCTGGTTTCTTCGGGGTTGGTGTAGAGACGGCGACATTGCTATCTGAGGCAAGAACATCGAACGGTGTGTCAGTTGCAGGCCGGGCGCGAAGATGGACTTCGTGGGTTTTGGCGAATGCAATAGCTACTTCGGGGTTACTAGTGAAGTCAATATGAGAGTCCCAGTAATCTGGGCCACCATGGACATAAATTTGTGCAATGTCATCGATGTGCGGCAGTAGAAATGGCGCATTGCGTGTCTGAGGATCACCACCAACATGAGGCTTCATGGTGATAGTAACGGGAGCCGTGATGACGTCTCCTGAGGATGCATCACAGACAACTATGCAACGAGCTTCTGCGGCAAGGACCCAAAGATGGCGGAAGGCTTGCAAATGGGCTCGGTTATCCATGACCGTTGCTGGGAAGACCGGATAAAACGAAACTAGCAGAGCACCAATGGCAAGGTTATTGGTTCCTAATGTCATCGATCCCATGCTGAGGAATATGATACCAATAGCCATGTGGGCAGCCATGTGAGAGCCATAAGGCACATCTGGATCTGTGCGTCCATGAAGAGCTCGTAGTCGTCTCAAGACCTTGATATCTCCTGTGCCAGACATGACTGCTGCCGAAGACAATGCTGTGATGTCTTGACAAGTGCGGAGAGTATGTCTGGCCAACTCTTCATCGTAACAGCTGACGCCGTGATCATTTCCATTGGCACCCTTGGATAAGTTTAATAGTCGGCTAAAATGATCTAGGAAATGAACAAGCAAGTCACGGGCTTTGAGGTTTGCCGAACCCGCAAAGCGCAAGCCAATCGAGAAACATAGGCCACCAAGGATGCTAAAGAATGCAAGATCACTGCTAGTAAGGCGAACTGTGGTTGAGAGGTCAATCCGGCGACGGTATGCTGATGGCAGACTTTTGCACACCCAATCCATAGACGGTTCAACTTGTGACCAAAGAATCAAGTTCTTGGCTACTGTGCGAAGCAACAGCAAATCCGGACGCACGTAATCGAATTGTATAATTGAGTCTGGCACATCGATTTTGCGAGCTACTAGGGGATCTTCGGACTTCATATGTATCAATGCTAGAGCGATGATGGCACCGCTCGCACTGCGGTCTAGAACATTGACCTGCTCAACGCGTTTTGGCGCAGTGGCAGCTGTCAGAAGTCGGTTGGTCACGTCCATGTCATGAAGACCCTTAAGGTCGGCTCCTTTGCCAAGGTTTATGAAGCCAAGGGCAAAGCCTGTTGCAAGTCGGTATCCTTCGCTTCTTAAAGTATCGAAGGCTCCATCGTCCTCTTCCGGCAAAGCGTCCGCATCAGTCTCGGGACTATAAAGCACTTCAGATAGCATTATCTCGCTCATACGCCTGTGCTGTGTGTTACAATACAGCAGCCCAATTCCCATGATACCGGTCGTCTGTGTCAAGGGAGATAGATTGAGCTCCGCGGCGCCGCGGGGTAACATCCGTGTAACATGGACAGACAACAGACGAGTAATTAGGGAATCCATGCTTCCAATATGGGAGACTGCTAATCCGAGAAGTAGTCCGATGGATGTCATGTTATGTTTCGGCGTCAGGTATTTAAAAGACACCCATTTTGCCACATTCCGTAGATGACCATTCAGCCCAAGAGCTAAAAGGAGGCCAGCGTGTCGATTGCTAAGTTCTTGGTCTGGCTTGTTGAAAAGTATCCATGAAGTATCAATTCCTTTGGCCTTTGGGGAGATACACAGACCGGTAGACACGCCCTGATGGAAAAAACTCCAGCAAACCTTTTCTTCTGTGAAAATCGACCGATCAACACCTACCGTTACATTTGTAGGCTTGACGACACAGTTCAAACAGAAGCCTGGGGTCGGGGTCTTTTGTGTCGGTAAAGGAAACCGATGTCCGTAGGTTAGCATACCCCGGCCGATTGGAACGGCAAGTGTACATAATGCAACTCGTGATACTAGATCTTTCTGTTTCTCCAGATAAACACTCTCTGTCCACTCTTGTCTTTGTGAAAGTGTCACTATACGCGTGCAAAGTGTAGAAGTCATATCCAATGCATCCATAAGACGTCTATCACCTTTAAATAGAGCACGGAGCAAGGCGTCCTTCGCGATATTTGTTAAGTTACTGCTGTTACCAATATCGGAAATCTTTGGAACCTGCTTGGTGCTCTGGCATAGCAATTGCAGATCCCATGTAGCAACATGAGATGAAGCCTAGGTTTGAATGTCAGTTGTTTAGTAAAGGTAAAGTGACTTCAATCGAGCAAATGCTTTGTATCACAGTGCAAGATATGTGGTAACATACTGTAAGGTGAGGACGACGCCGAGTATGCAATGCTACTGACTCATCACCTGAACTTTGGATATTATGGCAAATATCCGAGCGATTGATTAATTTCAGCAGCTCGGGAGGCCATTGAGGCGGAGGAGAAGCTTGACACAAAATTATTGGGTCCCAGAAGATCGGCATAAGTGCCTCAGGAAACGCTTCCAAAGTGATGGACGAGCTTAACCCGGCTTTAAACATTGCTTCAACAGTAGCCACACAAGATGAGCCAGGCTTCAGATTAGAAAAGAAGCGTTTGAGGAGCGATGTACGGGGCGTTACAGATGCCACAAATCTGTGTAACGGAGAAAGCTCAGCTTGTGCGTTGTTGGGTGAAGACTGTGCAATTTCCAGGACATCAACAAGACTGGGAAAGATAGAGCGATTATCTCCTAGGACACGGGATTGTATCCATGAGAAAATGCAAAGGTTTGTATCCGGGCATGGTATCGTCGCTGGCAGTACAACTTCTAAATGGATCGTTAGTCATTTTAAAGTTTCAGTCTACAGACGAGGGTTAGAATCATACCGTGATCAAAACGAGGATCGATTGGCTCTTGAACACCGATTTCGTATCCAGACTTCGAAGCCATAGATTGCCAGCCCGTCCATCGTAGTATCTGAGCTAATAAGACACGAGTGCCAGCTCGACCAAGTGGTCCACCCTCTGGAATGGTAGCATCTAGCTTCTGCTCCTCCATGAGTAGGTGCATACCGACCACAATATTTCTAATGGTGATCAATCGGTTCTCGATCGAGAGACCACTGTAAGCTGGCAGATACCCGTTTTGTCCTAAAGCCATGACACCGATGGAACTAGCTAGAAATCGAGCAGCATATCGTATGTGTGCTGCCATGAAATGATCGGCGCTTTCTTCTAATCCGACGGGCGTCACACTATCGAGAGCCCATGACCACGTTGGTCCCAGAAGCCAAGTTGGCACAGCGGTAGCATTGGCACTCACGTGCATCTGCAACGCACCCCAATTGTAGCCGGTACATTTGGAGCCGTTCGAAGATGGTGGACGTCGCCGCCGCTTATTGGGTGTCGAATGGAAAGACGGGTCGGATCTTGGCTGAGCAGTGCTCACATTCAAGAACATAGACAACAGTAGTATTACTAGTGCTGACCACTCAGAGTCTGCAACGTCAAGCCCTTCGTTGCCCATCCACTGGATTACTTGCCACCATCCGCATAACATGGTTTCTCCCATGCCCCCCGGCACAACAATACGACAAACATCTAAGATAGCACGAACATGTCGATGGGTGGGCTCCATCTGTATTCTGACGTGGTGGATTTTGGATGATTGGTCGACAATATCTATAGATCCTGACGTATTTCGGAAACGCAAAGATTCGATTTCATTGATTGGCACACGAATGGTCTGACGCTGTGGAAACTTGTCATCTTGTGTTTTGCTAGGGATAAATTGCAATGATCTGATATTTTCTAGATTGAATATCGGAAGTTCAATCGTCGATGGTTTGCTCCAAGGCGCTTGGATGGAAAGCTCACGATCTCCGGATATGTTTTCGGACAAGATTAGCATCATTGTAATGCCGCCGTCGACAATCTTACAAGAATCGATGACCCCAGAAGCTCGCTGACTGTCACAAGAACCCAGTGCTAGCATGTCAGGTAGATTCTTGCTACGGCCGTGACGGCTGACTTGGAGGGTCACCAAGTCAAGCTTGTGGTTTACTGAGTCTTGGATGGCTATCATGATACTTATACATCCAGAGTTATGTGAAAAGGATATCGGGTGAACGATACTAAATATTCGAGGAGTGGCGTGTAGTGGTTGGCCAACACTGTATCGAATTCCATGGAGTGTCTGGTTCTCTACGGACAAACTTTTGATCTTCGAGAAAGAAATCTCTTCAACAAAGCCGTCAAAGTTACCGTCTGGCGATCCAGGGGAATGAAAAACAGACGTATCGAAGTCGCTACTACTGCGGAGATCGTCTGGCATCGAATCGGGACTCGGGTCGAGGAAACTGTTCAGACCGATATGTGAAGCCTGTACATAGCTATGTGCGCTACTTAATCGTGCGTTGTGAAATGGCTCGATACGTTTTGCCTGACTGCTTTCAGAGAAAACAGAACGCTCTTGAGAAGCTGGCATATCAACACGTGCTAGAGAACTCAACCGTTTTGATTGTCTTCGGGTGATGACTGGGTCTCTTTCTTTCTCGAGAGATGCTGCAAATACTTGTTGCTGTTGTTGCTGTTGATGTTGGTGATGTTGAGCCCGTTCTTTTTCCTTCTCCGCCGCCTTTCTGGTTCTCTTTCCGGGCAAGGTAGCACCGAAGCTTTCCCTGTAGCTACTACGAATAGGTGTTTTTGTTTCGATGGGTGCTGTTGATGCTGTTGCTGCCGCCGCAACAAATCCAGGGGCCATAGAGCTTCGACGTCGATCAACTTTTGTAGGTCCAGCCATAGTACGCGAACTATCGATAAAAGGATCGACAATAGGTAGATATCTAACTCTCCACAGCGAATACCGGGCAGTATCACGGTTTATAGTGATAGCCAATATCAAGGGTTCACAGCCACTGAGCTGTTCTGAAACTATTTCTTGAATGTCAAGTATCTCCTCGCCAGCGTCAAGAAATGATGACCGAGATGCTGGAGTAGCCTTACGTTTGTCAGCCACCATTGGTTCTGGTGCAGTCATTACAGCAAGACCTAGTTCGAGCAATGGATCGAGCAATGTTACAAAGCGAGGCCAATGTGATGAGGACAGCTGGACAACTGGCTGGAGCATCGATCCAAGGGTTGAGCTTAGCCGGAGAGAAAGAGTAGCGGGCTTTCCTAAAGTTTCCACTGAGAACTTGGGTGTTGTTGGAGTTGAGGGGTCAACCGAAAAAACGGGATGTGAAGATGTGAATGAGTTCGGGGGCACACGAGGAAATCGTAAACCGACAGCAATGCTTTCGTCGCCATGCTTCTTCCGCTGAATCAGAAGTCCCTGTGGAAGAGGGCACGCAGTCTCAACTTCGAATGGCATATGAACAATGTGGCTAGCACCTGATAAAAAGAATATATGGGCTTGTGTTTTCAGAAACACCACCAAGGCTTTCGCCAATTTAGAGCCGTCTTTCGTAGCATAGGATGGCTGTCCGTTAGTTTTTGAAGGGTCATTACAATTCGATCTGCTATTTGAGCCTTCTGTAGTTGTAGGGAAATAAGTCAAGACGGCCTGTCGGATATCTTCCTTTTCTATCGTGAAATTAAACGTTTTCCGAAATATGTTTCCTCGTGCCCATATCACGGCTTTGGATGTCACCAAAAGCTCCTCCTCAACAGCTGGATCACATTTTGTGTCTAGAGTTACGCTCCATGTATAAATAGAAGAGGGAGGGTTGGGCGGGAGTAGAAGCTCGTCTATGGCATGTTGAAGGACTGTAGGTTGGTGAAGACCTAGAGAGGTAACCTGGGCCATTTTGTGTCCTCCTAGTAGCAATTATCTACCAGGAGTTTCGATATTTATAAAGACGCGTCGATTCGGTAAAGTAACTTTACAGCTTCACGAGATTGAGTTAGCTCGATATTCCATAGATATCAAGTTTATAAGAAGGATGGCCTGTCGACATTGCTATTAAGTACGTACACTCTAATTAATGTGCGTAGGGGGTCGACACAAGCATGGACATCAGTAATGCAAGCAAGCTTCAATCTGAAGAGTGGAGGCTAGATAGACCTTTGAAAGAAATGAACGTTGTTTTGTATCATCTAGATGCATTCGAATGGGCTAAATGAATAAATATCGTCATATTTCCATTTGAACATTTAGTGCGCGTTTCTCATTTTCAACTTACAACAGTAGTTACTGCAGCTTCTCTCAGCGCGTTGCCGTTGCTATTTGCTATTTGAAATGTGGGGGTGGAAGAAAAAGCGGTTTCTCTTCCATTGCTGGTATAAGTGGGGCCTCTTAGGCTATTTAGAGGCTAGAGGCTAGGCAGTTGTGTTTAAGTGATGATGCTCTGAAGACTTGAATGTACACACATATAACTATAGTAAATGATCTCTATCTAATATAGTACTATGTAGTTGAACTCGTTATAAGTCTACAGTATCAAACGAGGCGTTCAAGTCCATCCTTGAGCTAATACCATCAGGTACCAGTGGAGAAAAAGCTGACTGGTTTTGTATTTTATTGATACCTACTGACCCTAATGAGCCACCTAAATTATCCATTAATATGTTAACAGTCTTGTTGCCTATTAAAAGAGTATTTGTATATTTAATTTTGTGCAGTTAAACTTTACTCAAAAAGGGAAATTGCATCAATCAACCTAGAACATAGAGAAATACAAACTTAATAACAAATAGCTATCGTGGGAAGATGATGATGCCCTAGATATGTAGAAGCAGTTAGCCTCTTCTTTACATACAACTAGTAGCATAAGCTTGTTAGAGCTTTTAGTATATGAAAGGAGCTTGGGCCATCGGAAACGTGGCGTAGCCAGGGAAGATGTGCCACATTTAGCCTCGAGTTTCTGTGGCTTTCTAGACTGACGTAGGGCATCTATGGAAGAGAGTATAGCATATTCAACTTGGGAATGGAATAATGAGTTGACAATATTTTGCGACCGTACCCGTTAAGCTTCTTTAATTCTATGCTAACATTCCATGATACCCTCATTTCAACCCTTTGTTTGAGACATCGTCGTCTATCACATGACCCTAAGTAGTACTTCGCATAACCGCCCTGATACACGGAACGCTCCTCTACAACGAACCTTGCATTTGGTTTTACGCGCTACATTTGACCTCGACGTTGATTGATATCCCGAACGAAATATCGAGATACTCTGGCGCCATGGCTCATACAGGGAAACATGGTCCTTCGAGTGGGCACTCTATCTCTCGGCCGTTCGTCGAGGAAGATGAAGATGGCACGCATAATGACGCGCCTGCAGTGCTAAACGATGATGTGAACATGGGCATGGACGTCTTGGGAGGTTCTTTATCGCAACGATCAGTAGTGAAAAGTGATATTGATCATAATGAAGCATTTGAAGCTCCCAAAGTAATGGACTCCGATGACAAACCAGATAACAAAGACTCTACAACTGTAGTGAAACCCAGCGTATCTCCCACGGTAGAAACTACACCTACACCTACACCAACTCAACCAATAGCTGCCGACATCCGCAACAGCAATGACCAGCTTGATGCTGGGAATGGTGATGTAACTTCGACTGAAGCTTCTCGGTCTAACGATGAAGCATCTGAAGAGTCAGAAGACGACTCAGAAGAAGAAGAAGAAGAAGAAGAAGAAGAAGAAGAAGAAGAAGAAGAGCCTCGATTGAAGACAGCTCGGCTCACATCTAGTCTTGGCCTAGTCTATCGCAACGGCGATGCGACGAGTGCATTTCTAGTTGGTGGTGAGAAGATGGTGGTAGGAACTCATAATGGTAATATCGTAAGTTGCCATATGTTTTACTTTTATAATCAAAGCAGCGAAACTGATGCCTTGTAATCGGGATCTAATTCTATCATAGCATGTCTTCCAAATGCCGACTTTCGATGTTTTGCGTGTCTATCATGCGCATTCAGCTTCGGTCACATCGATATCTATATCACCATTTCCTCTGCCATCCAATACTTCGACCGACCAGAACTCATTTGGCCTGCCTGTCCCGTCGATTCGGTATCCATCTACGGCACCATCAATAGCATCTAGCTCCGCAAGCACCCGCTCGACACACCCGAAGGGAGTTCCATTGGTGCCCAATGTCCCATCGAATCATATATACATCGCGACATCCTCGACAGATGGCAACGTCTGCATTCAGTCACTTGTGGACCTGAAAGATGTCCAACTTCGAAACTTCGCACGCCCTGTCCAAGCAGTGGCTCTTTCGCCAGAATATAAATCCGATCGTACATACTTATCCGGCGGGTTGGCTGGTAATCTCATCGTTACCATAGGTGGCTCGCCTGGTCGAAGTACATCCACTACGATAGGCACTGCGGCTGCCACTGCTTCTGGCTGGCTCGGATCAATTGGCCTTGGTGCTGGGGCTGGCAAGGATACCATATTGCATAGTGGCGAGGGAGCCGTCAGCAACATCAAGTGGTCATTATCTGGACGTTATGTCTCCTGGCTAAATGAATTTGGTATTAAAATAATGCGGTCACACCTGAATCTCACCACTACGGCTGATACTGCCGAAGATGCCTGGAAGCGGATAGGGCATATCGATCGGCCTCAAAGCGAAGAATGGGACACTATGGCTGGTGTCTGGAAAGGACGTCTCGAGTGGATCGATGAAAAGTCCATCGAAACAGAGACTGCCTATACTACATCACAAACCAGAGAGTATCCCACGACAAAAACGACGAGCAAAAACATCGAAAGACTTGTGGTTGGATGGGGTAGCACAATCTGGATGATTCATGTACACCCCGCTGAGATTGGAATCGGCAAGCAAGTTGGCGAACGAATCGCTGGCTGGGCTGAGATTGCAAATATGTAAGTTAAACTAGAATCGCCTTCCCATATTCTTCAATGTTCTGCGTAAGACTTTAACCTTACTAACCAACATACATTAGTCTGCGTATGGATTGTATCATCTCAGGCCTATCCTTCTTCTCGGAAAATCTCCTCATTGTACTGGCCTTCAATCCACCCGATGACGATGATGATTCACAGTCGATCAGTTCTTCCAATAATAACGCTGGTGGCCCTCGAGGTCCTTCTGGTGGCATCAAACGTCACCCTAACAATCGGCCTCCAGAACTAAGACTTCTTGATCTAGAGTCGCAAAAGGAGGTGGACGAGACGAGTCTCATAATTAGTCGCTATGAGCGACTTTCTTGTAATGACTACCACCTTGGAGTACTTCCAGCCACTCGCGAGCTTTCGAATATTGCCTCTAAAGGAGCTCTGGAAACCATAGCTGGGCTGGGCACTGACATGTGGAATGCGGCAACAAACCCCTTGAGCCTGTTCAGTTCTTCTGCTAGTGTCATGACCAGAAGTAGTAACGATGATGCTGCATCCCGAAGATCTAGTATCGGCACATCTACAGTCGCCAACCATAGAGCGTCCCCTTCTCTGCACTCGAACATGGCAAAGCCTGGCATGAAAATATTTATACATAGTCCATATGACTGTGTGCTTGCGACAAAACGCGATCTTGTTGATCATCTGACTTGGATTCTAGAGCAAAAGAACTACCAACAGGCTTGGGAGTTATTAGATGAACATCCAGAGATTCTAGACTCTTCTCCGAGGCAAACCTCTACAACTGAGGCTGCCTTGGCTGATGATGCCTCAGCCTCAACTACAGTTCCGGGATCAAATATTGGAACTACAGAAAAAGAGAAGCGCCGCGTTGGCGAACTTTGGATACGCTCCATCGTGGAAACAGGCGATTGGTCTACTGCCGGTAGAATATGCGGACGTGTCCTCACCACCGGCGATCACTGGCAAAAATGGGTGTGGACCTTTGCTGGTTCCCATAGATTTGACGAAATAGTTGAATACCTTCCTACACAGCGTCTTACGCCACCCATACCACCAACTTGTTATGAGGTGGTCCTTGGCCACTACATCAAAACCGACAAACCGAAAATGGGAGACATCCTGATGAAATGGCCTACCGAGCTATTCGATATCAATGCGATCACAACCACTCTTGAAAACCAACTCAAATTCCGAGATGTTCGTGAAGATAGCGTTGAAGCGGGCGTCATGGGTCGCGACTGGCGCATCGTTGTAGGATGTCTGGCTCGTCTTCACGAAGCAAACGGTAGAAGCCGTGAAGCCCTCAAGTGCTTCATTCGCCTCCAGGATGCGGATTCGGCCTTCCGGCTTATTCGCGAATGTCATCTCGCGGATGCCGTTGTTGATGATATCCCGAGTTTCATCGGACTTCGAGTAGTACCAGACAGAAAGCCAATCATGACGCAAAAGGACTTTGAAGAAGCTACCAGTGAGGCCATTGCACTGCTTGTCGACGAAGCTCACCACGGCTTGGTGAAGCCTAGTGTAGTCCTCAAGCAATTGGCCGCCAAGAAATTGAACTTGTATATATTTTTCTACCTACGTGGCTTATGGACCAAAACCAGTATCTGCGACGCTGATGAGTCTCCTGGTAGTTCTAATGGTGTTAGCGGCGCAGTTGATAGAATAGTTGCTGAGAGCAAATCACTCGTCGACGAACATGCGGATCTCGCTGTCTCTCTATTCGCCACCTACGATCGAACCCTACTCATTGCTTTCTTGAAAACATCTACTTCTTACACATTCGAGCTGGCGGTTAAAGAATGCGAAACCCGTCAATACGACGATGAGCTCGTCTTTTTATACTCGAAAACTGGACAAATGAAGAAGGCCTTGTTTTTGATCATTGATCGGCTTCATGATGTGTCAAAAGCGATACATTTTGCCAAAGAACAGGACGACCCTGATCTTTGGGAAGATTTACTCGAGTATAGCATGGATAAGCCGCGCTTTATCCGGGGACTTCTTGAACAGGTCGGCACAGCAATAGATCCTATCCGCCTTGTGCGGCGTATACCCGAAGGACTCGAGATTGATGGCCTCCGCGAAGGCCTTGGCCATATGCTCCGAGAGCATGAAATAATGGGATCTATCTCTGAAGGTGCCGCTCGTGTACTTCGCTCGGAGGTAGCTGCCGCCCAACGAGAACTTCGGACTGGTCAGCATCGTGGCGTGAAGTTCAACGTGATCAACGAATCTGTGAATAATTCTGAGGCCAACTTTGATAATGAAAAACTGCCTACGGCCAAGCCACCAACAAAACTTGATATCTTTGGGGAGGAAGTTTTGGATGAATATGAGCCCCAGAAGGATATAGATGACTCTCTGGCGAGTGGTGTTCTGGGCTCTTATGGTGCATGTGCCAAATGCTATGTGCCATTCACCTCTTTCGAGGAAGAAACTCTCCTCGGCTTTGCTTGTGGCCATATATACCACGTGTCACATCTACTCGAGATTGTCCAGCCGGGACGTCGCATTGATCGTGATTTAATTACTGGTCTTAGCAACGAGTCAGCCAACAGTGGCTATCTTGTGGGGTCGAAGGTTACACACGCTCGTCTATTGAGAGGGCGCGTACGTGGGGGATGTCCTGCATGCCGGTAAGGATTTGACACTGCTTGCCCTGTTATTCTTTATTTGTCGTCTGCTATAGATCTGCAGCATAGTTATATATCATTTTATCATTTTATCATGTCAAATTACATTCATTATAATTATAAACTTTACTTTTCAATTGAAGATATGAATAGCATGTTCCGTGATATGCCCCATATTAGCGCCTAGCTACATTAAAATATATATATATGGTACTGACCAAAGACTTCCAAGGGGCAAATAGAATCCCACTAGAATAAATATGTCTGTTCTAGGCAAATTGAGACTCAGTTAGGTCCATTTCTTATACTTACATGAAAGTCCTATGAATGTCAAAAGTAGAAATGCCATGAGTGCCATGTGTTAAGGAAGTTGGCTATCTCTAACAGCAAAATACATAGATATACCTACCCTATAGCTTAACAGTCACTATGACATGGGATAAGGGTGTACTATCATGTCACTAAGCTATATATCTCGCATACGTTTCGCATTTTGGAGATCACTGTTGATATCCGACATCCAGATCCGGTTAACTATAGGACTTGGAACTATAGATCGAATCAACGAACTAACTTGACTTTACAATCCTCTAGTATATTTTCAAACAGCCTAATTCATAGAAGTCCTATAGATATGTAAATATATCCGATTTAAGTGGCAATATCATCGTTACTTCCTATTTTGACAAGGTAATCACCCCGAACTTGGCCAAGTTCTTCTACTGATTGAGACCAACACCATATAGTCTATGATCAAGAACAGCAACGACCTTGATCACTCTCACCACTCTTGACTAGTGGAGATGATAGATGGCAGAATGAGGTGAAATATGGGGACTACAGAAACTATAACTATAAATTCCGATGAGGTTGAGGTTCTCCTACGGATTCATCTTCACCTCTTTCAAATCACTCCCTTAGCAACGCACGAAAGCACAAATCAACACAAAACCGTCTTTTAACTTCCAACTTCTTCATTCACTCTTGCTACCTCATTTGGGATATCATATCATCACTTCGTCCCACTTCTCGGTACAAACTTTCATCCAAGCAATTCATTCATCTCAACCCTCTTCACCTGACTTCCGTCTATTCGTAGCCACCCACGAATCAAAATGGACGCCTACACTGTCATTTCGGAGACTGAAACCATTGACGAGTAAGTATTTAAAACTTCAAACTCTACCTCCCTTTTATCTTCTAATCCTTCTTTTTATTAATTCAAACTTAGACTTTTCTCCAACCCTGCCACTTCGGATACCGAGAGCTACAAAGAGTTTGAAGAGTAAGTATATCAACCTTTGAACTCTGCCACCCTTCTCTCTCCATGCTTTTCTTTATTAATTTGAACTTAGACTTTTCTTCAACCCTGCCGACTCTGATGTAAAGATCTTGACCCTGTGTGGCCGGGTCATTCCCGCCCATTCATGGGTTCTGGCAGCCAGCTCTCCGGTTTTCGACGCAATGTTCTCGGAAACATGGCAGGTATGCACGATGCTTGAGACGCCATACAGGGTACCCTGACTGGAATACTAATAATGATGGTTTTGAATAGACCGCCAGCCCCAAGGACACGATGTTTGAGATTCCATATGGAATCCGGGTCGTGACGGCGATGCTGGCATTCTGCTACAGGTATAACCTGACGGATGTCCCTGACCACGAGATCCCACAACCTACTTTCCCTGACCGCACTCAGGAAGTAGAGTCACACTACCCGCCGTCCCGGAAGGACACCATCACATATAAGGAGGGTATTGAGTACGGTATCAACCAGGTCTTGGACGACTTGGTTAGACTGTACCAACTAGCCGACTTATATGATTTTCCCGAGTTGAGAGAAGAGGTCTTTTATCATGTACAAGATCGCATCGACATGAGCTACGGTAGCATTGAGTACCGGAATGGATTCGAGGTTGCATATCGCTACGATATGCCCCCAAACAACTTCATCCAACAGCTCTTCGAGATGCAAATTCTCAATAGATTCGAGGGGACGATGGAGCTCTATCATGTTGAGGACCTTTTAACAGAATACCCCCACTGCGCCCGGAACATCATGAAATTGTCCGGGGAGCTTCGTAGATTCGCTTGGAACTACGAGCTGACATGCGAATACTGCCAGAAAAAAGGTATAGGTTTGCATTGTCGCGGCTGTGGATATCCTTACATAGGATATGGGTATGAGGCCCTCCTCAACTCTGATGGCAGTTGGGATGTGACAGTTGCGAATCGTGGTTACAACAACGACGACAGCTAGTTGTTGTTTTTGCAGTTTGTCTTCGGTTTGCTCTTGGTGGTTTTTGTCCATACTCTAGTCTGTTTCTCGGATGGCTTGCATAATCGGTTGTTTCTTCTGAACATTAGGGTACTTTGGATCTGTTTTGGTTCTCTTCTTCGATCTTCTAATGACAATTTTCAGCTACCATATTGTTTGTCGAACTTTGTAACGTGACTTTTGTAAAAACTTGAATCGTACATTGATAAGTTCCCTTTTATACATCTGTATATTTGTTTAAGTATGTTTTAGTACAGCACTGGCGATCTTATGTTTTCTTAGTGTTGTGTGCTCATACTTTTGAACTTTTTTTATAGGACGCACACACCAAAGCTATTATCACACTTCATATAATTCCATAATAAACGTACAATGTATATATATATATATATATATATATATAGCCAAATGCAGATTTTGAACGTTATTTTAGTGAGTAAATATTATATATTGTTAAACAATTGAAGCTATAACTATTATCATCAATACCCTATTTTAGGGGTTGTGGATGTACATCTCGTACAACAAGATAAAACAATGGTTTTTTGTACATCAGTCATACACACCTCTTACACGCCAGGACTAGCGTACGTTCTAGTATATCCAGATACGCCTCCAAGCTCTGCGCTTCCATTTCGGCTGTGGCTCGTCGACCGAGTCTCAGTTACGCTTCTTGCCTTATCATCGTACGCAACGCTAACCTCTGTCTTCCGCATGATTCCATCGTAGTTGTCGCTGATGATGTGTTCTTCACTAGCAGTCGGCGAGGGTAGAGGGTTAGGGTCATTGTGCCTCTTGAGGTTCTTCAAAGCGATACCATCAGTGGTGATCCTACTGCCGCCGCTCTTGAGGGCATATGAAGCACTCCGAGAGTTGCCACGAGACCGCTTATGACCCGAGGCTGCCAGGCCATCAGTATCATATGCCGGAGTCGATCCACCACCAATAGAAGAGAACAACGAGGGGAGCCACTTGGCGACCAGGCCACGGATGGCTGGTGCTGATGCCGCCATAATGGCAAGGTTCGTTTCAACGGCAGCATAGCAGAATCTAATATCATATGTCGGGTCATTGGCACTTAGGTTGAAGCCAACTTGGTATATCCAAAGCATACGTAGTACGCTGATGATAGTGACACTAGAAATAAAAGTTAGTGTGCTTGTTCTACGAAGTATATGTGGAAAGAGGTACTCGCATTCCACCAAGACAGAAGACGCCAATCAGGGCAGCCTTGAGTCTCCAGGCCATCTTAAGACCGAGGAAGATCCATAAGGGCAAGGCTAACACCAGGATATCCGTGACGATAGTAAGCGCAGCTGTAGCAACATAGAATGCCCAGTAGTTCATGCAGTGGCCATTGGGATCAGGGTGTGGGCCAACTTGCTCCCAGTAAAAGCTGATGGGGGTGCATTGGAACACGGCGCAAAGGAAAGTTGCCACCATGAGCATCAGATTGAATATGTTCAGAGCATGGATCGAATAACGAATACTGGTTTTTTGACCGCTTAGGCGAAGTAAAAAGAGTAGGACGGACGTCTTGACTAAAGCCAGAATTGGGTTATACAAAAGGGCTACAACGTAGTTCCAGAAGTAACTATGCCGCAAATCGATATTAGGGGGGATATCCCAGATATGTACGCCTTGAAAACCTGCTCGGAGAGCTTTATATGAACAGCAAGTTTCTGCTATAGATATTGCCATTGCTATACAGACTAGGTAGTCATCTAATCAAGCGTGTGAGGTTAGAATCAAGGTATAAGATAGATAAATATTCGTTAGGTGAGACTTACCGCTTCCAAACTGATGGAGCTTGAGACGAGCATATACCCGAATACATACTATGATAAATGCAAGAACTGGGAAGATGATGATGATGGCCACACCGAGTTCTTGGAACGATGAGTAAGGGTACTCATAGTCCTCGTTGAAGGTCGTTTCCCCTGTCGAATTGATCAAAGAAGTTGTGTTCATCGTGATTACAGTCTCGCAGCCTCTTTCATTGTCTAACTTGAAGGTATTATGGGTTTCCGAAAGTAATGGGTTCTTCAAAAGGCAAGCTGCAAAAAAAGAAAGGAAGAAGAATATTGGGTCGGTAGACAGCAGATGACATATGCAGACTAGGCAAGGATTCTGCCAAAGTGATTGGCGTGAACTGTATGTCGGATGGAGGGATGAAGGCAAAGACGGATCGGCAAATAGATCAAGATGGTCAAGAAAAGGGATTATCGAAAAGTTTTTGAGTTCTATGTTCGGAAGACAATCCTGTAATAAATAAATCTAGTCAGCCAAGATATAATGTACATGATATAGCTGTACAGGCCACTCCAAAAGGGGGCTATCAGGCGAAAAGCCATGGTTTGAAACGGAATTGGCCCCGTGCAAATAGATGTCGCCCGCCTACGCTACAGCAAAATCGGGGCTCAGGTCAAAGCTAGCAAAGTGTGTGGTAGAAAACGACTGCACGGCAACCCGGCGCTATGCACGAGTGTTACACTCAGTCCTAGCTCTTCATTTTCCATTGTTTATAAAGAGTCGGTCGGAACTTCCAATCCATAGTGCATATGCACGTAGGTATATACATGTACATGTATATACACACATACAGACTCATTCCCAAGAAGGCCAAGTGGCCAAGAAGAGTGTACTGCCTTTTTGTAATGGTCGGGCTAGTGGAATGTGGATTTTCAATGTGAACCTCAATATGTTCCAGGAAGAAAAAAATCAAACATTGCGGTTTTGAAAACACAACGTTGTCATGCTAAACACTCTGGCAGGAAATTACACATAAGTACAGGTGACCAAACGATACCAAACGAATACACTACGACTGAGAGTACCATTGTACATCCAACCAAACAAAACAAAATCTCATTAGTCGATGATGACCGTGTCGATGCTTTGACCTCAGGTGGATGAATGTTTCTACGACAAGAGTCCATGTAACATATCTTGTACAGCAATCTGGCGCGATTGTATTATATCACATGTATGTACAAAAAGTCAAAGTCGTCTATAACGGCGCTTCAATAAGACAAATTACATACAAATATCTGCAAGTTGAATGAAGATGTTGGCCTTTCCTACTGGCGCACTGGCACGCAAGTCACACCATACGCCTGAACGGGTAATAATGCGATCTTCGCCGATCTTGGTTTTACTTCCGGGTGATACACGAAACCCGATTAGCCCTGTAAGAAAATAGTGTGCCTGGATAGTGTAGCGCCAAAGCTTCATTCGACGTGAGATCTAGATAGCCTTTTACAACGAGTTTCCACCACTTTGCAGTGTACTTATTTGATGACTGTCTATACCATTCCTCTCTTAATTCTCTATAGAAATTATCTCTTTTAGAACCCGAAAGTACACATATCTTGCGAGCAGTTCAAAGAATACGTGCTTCTATTCAACTATTCAATTTGGGGCATAATGTCTGTGGCCTCGTTCGGATGTACACAGACTTAAGGAGCCGGCAACATCATATCAAGTACAGAGACATAACAAACGTAGCGTTTGCCCATAACGCAGATTGAATACGAATAGAGTCAAACTATCCACCTTTCGTACCACCGGAACTGCCAGTGCAAATATATACAAGATCTTTGGTTCAAGATAGAGCAGCAATGATCGATCTTGGCGTCCTTTCAATCAGTTGTCAAAATCCTAGATACAAATCTTCCTATTGCCACTTCATGTACCTTACATCACCGAGTTAACATTGGGCTGTCATTCGAATGAAGCCGAGTTACATATCAGCATCTATCAATATGAACTTCGATAGATACATGATCAAGATATTCGGATCAGTAACTGTGTCATTTAGGTATTGTACACATGTACACATACATACATGATAGACAATAAAGTTGAGTCTTAATCCCACTTTCCTGACGGAGACTCGGAATTAGTGGCATCTAAGTGATATAGACTCCCCTGTTCGCTAGGGAACCGATATTAGAGTTAGTGTCGGGTTAATACAGATAACCTACTAAAATAGCGGTAAAAATGACGCTAGCAAGGCTTGCTCGCGAACACCACCATGTATCTCAAATATATATCATGAACGATGAATATAGGTCGTACATATCTACATATGTAGATAAACATACTAATTTCGTTGTGCATATTCTGTAACTACGGCGATATAGTATAGTTCCCTCTCTATAGATGATAAACTTCAATTAGGCATACAATGATTCCCATAGTTGAACCTTACAACATAACTATATCGCTCTGTCTTTGCGTTTCGAAGTAAGTTTTGCAACTACAACTATCCGTAGCTTTGACTATCACGTGCGATAGGCGTTCTATACTTACCCTAATGAAACCCTACCAATTTCGCCTTGTGTAATCACTTGTTCCACATTATCAGTCAACGTATACATAAACGCAGTCGTACAATTTAACTTGTACAAAATGGAAAAAATGGAATGATATCATTTTCCAACTCGAAAAAAAGAATAACTACATAGATAGATTTGATGTTTACAAAGAAGCACATATCACATCAACTTTTGGTATATATCATTACTCATTGATCATATTAACCCTAACAGAGACACTAATTACATGTAAGTCCACAGAACAAGACCCCAACCCTAAATATGACTGTGCCATGTATTAATAGCCAAGTGGCTCTTGGGTTGCATCGCCAACTTCCAAGCACCAATAGTCCCAATCGGAAGTTGCATTAGACCTTATAGCAAAATAATTACCGCTTTTAGACGACATTGGATAGAGACCGACGGATACTCTTCTGAACCCCGCTGTATAAAGTGCACGGTTCGCCCCTGATTTATGCCATCCCCGGTATATGTAGCAATAGGATTAGATTTTTTTTGGGGGGGGGGCACGGTCCCATTCAACCGGGACCGAGCGGCCAGGGATATGGCTATGATTATATAGAGATCTATACATGTATATGAATGTACAGGTAGTTGAGAATGGGAGAGATTGCGAATTAGCCGCTACCGACCTCGCATATACCAGCTAACAACCATTTGGCAGATGGCTATATAATAGTTCGTGAGAAACTCACTTTTCGGGGAGGAATTCGTGCTCTTCCAGTGCTAGTGCCGTTTCTTCTTCTGCTACTCGAGATTTGTCATCTAGAGCGGCGTCTTGAGCCTTCGTTTCTCCAGTTTGACCAACCCATGCTTGACTTTCAAGTCCAACGATTGGTCTTTAGCTAACTCGTCTTGTCTATCTATGGCAACGCATGGCAACGCATGTAGACACTCTTCGGCTGGTCTTGACTAAATTTACTTAGTATCCTACTTAGAAAAGTCTTAATTACCGTGGCTGGTAGTAGCAGTAGTACATAACATAACATCTGTATAGAGCGTATTACAGCGCGTTGATTTGCTTTGACCTCATCCATGACCCCATATAATATGCGTATGCCATCGGACAATTCATACGTTTTTAGCCGTTTAAATTGCATTCAATGGTGACTTCCTAATTTGTAGGATACTCCACAACGTTACGAATGGGCCAACATCACGAACAACTGATACCGAGAGATTGTCATTTGCCAGGGCAGAAAAAAGGGCTTGTAAATTGCTTTCATATAACAGCTCTATTAGAGTTTACTTCCAGATAGGAGACGAAGAACAAGATAGGAAATACAATCATAGATAGCTACGAGGCCGCCTGATGTTTGACACTATGATATGTTTTTTCACTTCAAAGCTTCATGCATAGTGGCTGTAAGTAAGCTTGTGTTATCTTCCAGGGGGAAACAAACATGTGTTTTCTATGTGACTATGAAATTAAAGTTTGCCTGGCAGCTTCGAGTTGTGAACAACATGTAAGCCTAGGGCGGACAATAGGCAGTATGGGTAGGTTTTTTGAGATCTGATTATAGTTGTAGAGTTTCGGAAAAATACTATGATGGGTCAGAAAACTTGCCGATGGCCATTTTGATATCTATCTCGTAGTATAGATCATCTGAACATATATGTACATGCACTAATTACCTAGTACATACAGAATGTATGGAAAGTTCCAATTACAGATACAATATTGAAGTAGTCATCATTGGTTCTATCTAACCTTCCGCTCCCTAGCCTTACATCGATCCTTTCAATAGAAAGAATTTTGATTTCTACCAAATAAGCTAGCTAATACTGTGAACTAGCCAATGGGAATATCGTATCTTTATCCTAGTTGCCCGGATGTGAGGGGCTGAAATTGGCCAAGAAGCCCGTTAACCAATCTACACTCAGGCGGATAATATCATGATTTGTATTTATAGGTATGATGTCGAGTCTATACCAGCCTCCTCAAAAGAGTCTACAACCACAATATAGTTGTATACAATGTAGTACTAGGATTGCAGAAATCGAATATTGCCACGTAAATTGCCACATTTGAGGGAATATCTACACACATGGCTATTCCTGATTTCAATAGTATTGAATGCGAGAACAACCAAGGTTATACTAGATGCATTTACTGAGCGATGTCACTAGGATGTTTATCAGTTAGTAAGAGTAGGTAGTCAGCTAATGCAGAAACCGGCTGCCTGGTTTCTCGAGTGATACTACATACATGAATAGCAAGTTGATTGTGAGAGCTATCACAAAAATTGTGGATAATGATAATGAGGGGATACAGGAATCAATACCGACTCGTCATTGTATAGAAGGACATGATACAACTACATCGAATTGGCTGACGATAATGAACTATCCTCTTGTCTTCTTACACATATTGCTACCTAATTCGGCTGACTAGACGGCCATCATTACCCGTGATAATTTACTTTTTTGACGTGAGCGAGAAACCATTATTGCCTAATTTTCGGCACTTAATGGCCGTGCCATTGTACTTTGACTTAAAAATGTTTCGGTACACTTTTGAGCATAATTTGCGTAAGACTCGCATCGTTTATACGCCTGGTCGTTCAAAAGCCAAGGCCCGAGCCATCCAATACAAAACAGGGAGGCTTAGTGATGTTGAAAACTACGTAGTAGTTTGCCAGGTAAGTAGCATAACGTAGTAAACAACCTGAGACGGGGACATACTTGGTTTTGAATTCCGGGTTGCTTCATTCCGTATAGAAGATAACATACATACAGACACATATCAGTTAGAAGATACAGGAGGAGAAGAGTAGGAAACAACGGTATTACCGTACGGGTACGGCACTCAAAGTGAGATACAGGGGTCATTATATCCTCATTGACTCATTGGCGGGAAAAAAATAATAGAACACAATGAGAGACAAGAGAAAGATCTATGAGACATGTGAGACATGATAGCAATGGCAAAGGGGACCCATGATAAACTTTGATTATATTGCAAACACCTGGTAAATCCCATACATCCCATATCAGATGTTGGACTACATACATATAGAGCTATTATAATGGCCGGTGAATAATAGGCATATAGAGGAAGCCTACACGTACAGATGTGCCATTTAGGATAAAGAACTATTGAAATTCTAAAGACAAAGTGGATGTGGGCAGTGCATCATGAATGGATTCCGTTCATTTAGCGGTCCACTGCCACGTTAATTCCCTAAGCACATGGCTTTAGAGCTGATAGGCGAGATACTAAATACAAGAGAACGTGAAAATGATGGCTAGAAAAAAAAAAAAAAAAGGAAAGAAAAAAAGGAAATTAAACGTGAGTCGATGAACCAAGTATGCTGAAGTAGTATGGGCGCAACATCATATCAAGAGTAACTGTAAACCGTTGACTGACCAGTTAGGATATGATTGCTGCCATGGGTGACTGATACGAAAGCGAAAGCAGTCGTATGCGCACATAATTGCAGCTGCAATTGCATGATGTGTTATGCTACATACCAACGTAAACTCAAAAAAAAAAAAAAAAAAAAACGCGTAGAGTTACATTGTGTCACTAAGCGGCTATAGAGTTATGGAATTAATAATGCTTCTAGAAGGAAGACCAGAAGCCTGAGAATGCTGACTACTCTATGAATGTGCTCAGACATGAGAAATCATACGAGGAGGGTGTGGAGACAATCAACCGTCTGAACTTGCTCATCTTTTCCTTCCATCTTTGTTCTTTCTTACTTAGTATGAAGCTTCTTTTCGGATCTTTGACTACAGAATAAATGATTGTTTTCTCTTTGTCGGGGGTTGATATCTAGCAGACACAAACCGTACGTTTTGCTACTTGATATAGCAAATATGAGAACAGAACTATTAGATGTGTAATATCTGATGACTATAGGTATAACTAGTTACATGTGGAACACTTAATCAGATCAACCCCTAAAAAGGCATTCTGTACGGATCAATACATGATCACTAAACGTTGCACTGCAGAGCTAATTAGGGCATTTCTGTGGGCAAGGCAAGCCTTATCAAGTTTACAGCTGGCTCCATAGTAGTATTAGCGATTAGAGACATATTGGTGATCTATCTAGATAAAGAAATATTATCGGAATCCAACAGGCAAAGGCGACATCGACACGACTTCTCTTTACCTGTATAAAGGAAGGATTCAATCTTGTGTGTCGTATGCATGTTACAAACCCTACCGAAGATCATACAATAGAGTTGGCCGATCAAGAAGTTCTCGAATTGCATTTCACATGACCACATGGGTCTGTATAAGATATATCTCAACGACATACATACGTAGTCTACATATTGACGTGATTACTTTGCATTCAGTAGGGTTACAATATTGAAATATGCATGTGAACCTCTAGCATGATAAGTTTCGGACAATTTGACCTCTTGCATGGCATTAATGCAATATTGTTCGCTTCAACGCAGACCGAGAACGAAGTCGAGACGAGTTGAGTTAAAGCAACACGATAAGACGAAGTACGCAGAGGTCAGAATGTAAGTACATATGATACATATAGAATGCCCGGCGGAGGAAACTAACCGGCCGACCTCCACTTACTAGTCTCGGCTGTCTATACAGACCGCCTGATAGATACAGACTACACATGTAAGTTTTAGATATTGTGGCTGAAATATTGTCTCTTCCTTGACAGGTGATACCGAAGAATTCATTATTAGGCAACCTATCCACTCTTTCATGTCGACTTAGATTGATGTTTCCTCCAATATTGTAAATCCTGAGTTGGGCGAAGGCATGATGCCTAGACTCTGTTCGAAGAGGGCCGGTGATGTGAGGCCAAGGTGAAGGCTAGGTGAGGGGAGGGGGGCTTGTAAAGTGGAGGGAGGGATTTTGTACTAACTGTTACTGTAGGCGCCATTGATCCTTACACATGTACATGAAGAAAATGTGTTAATCGGGACAATCGGAAAGGGTTCTTTGATCGTGTTAGTTACGGTAGAGTTGTAAGATTGCCGTCGAGAAGAAAAAAAAGAAAAAAAAGAGGCAGAGTTTGAGCCAACCCAGTGGCAGCCGAAGAGCACACGATGATATTAGAGACTTCACAAATAGAATGGATCAATCGGATGAAGCTTTGATATTGGACATGCCATGATGTTCGGTTGCTATTCATGGTAGCATTGTACCTACATATTAGCACGCGAAAGTCCAGATATAAGTAGCAGTATATATATATGTATGTATGTACGTATGTAGTAGCAGATGCAGTCTTGATGGGTGCAAGCACTGGGCACAAAATGCCATGAGAATGGTGGGGAAGCATAGGTAGGAAGGGCTGAAAGGACTGTATGATAGACGTGTATCTGCTGATGGGAGCAAAGTACGTGGTTTCTGACGAGGCAAAAGCTACCTGAGCTTCTCAATGAAGTGTTGCGATATGCGCGATGATGATGAGAGGATGGGAGGGCGAATAGAAGGAACTTTGCAGTATTCTGATTCTACTGCTTATCGTGTCACCCATGTGCCCATCGGCCATGTGCGTAAAGGTCCACATGGAACGACACATGGGAGGTGAAGATTAAATGCAACCAATATGCCATGGAAGATAGAGAATAGAAGAGGAAGGGGGGGGGGGGGGTCTCTTCCGGGCCACTTTCTGGTAGCGGTGGAGCTATGAAAAGCTGTACGTAGTCAAAAACTTGGCGAGAACTATACACCCTTCCATACCTTTTCAGACTGACAAGGATGGTGCAAGAATAAGAAAGACCGGCTAGCCCTGAAAGAGGGAACAAGGGCCAGGATGCGAGCCTGGGTGGACGGATTGGGGAGCAAGTTGCATCAACAACCAAGAAGAGAGCCCTGTGATAGAAGGGCAGCCCCTGATGGCTAGGATCGTTTGCACTGCACTGCGGTGCATTGTATGGACTTTGCGAGAACTGGAGTTCTCTTTCACATCACAAAGAGTGAGGGACTTTAGGCGTGGAACCAAACAAGCCAGGCCATCTGTTCCGCGGGTTTTAGCCTATACAGTAGGGCAGTTGGGCTATTTTAGCCTAGTTTCTAGTAGCGTATAGGGGCAGGCTTGAAGATACATATGTAGAGTTACAGTAAAGAGAGTTTAGAGACTGATGCTACTGGAACTTGGGCTGTTTCTGCTTCACCAGCACTGCACCACTGACGGCACTACGCTACTACATTCTAGGCTACTGGCCTGGACAGCACAAGTCCTACCAAAAGGTGAGACGATTGCTACAATTTGAAATTTGGACACCGGGGTGATTGTCGTAATCACACAGAAGTCACGGCAGTTCGTTTCGCTATATCGCTAACTTTCAGCCGCAGTCGCGAGTCCGCAATTCTACTCAGTTTGTATAAGACGCCGCCGATCGCCCTCCCTTCGAGTCTATTTTTTTTTGTCTTCTCCATCACCAACAGATCAGAGTCCTTTGACAACGGTTTTCTTTACTCTCTAACACTTGACTTAAGTCACCGAGAGCTTTCATTCTTTTCTTCTTGCGCTTGCGCTCACTTACTCACTGACCACTCTTCTGTCTTTCACAACACTCTACTACTTCTACCACTTTATCCAGCTTTAGCTTCAGCTCCAGCTTCGATCCAAAATGGTCTTGAAGCTTACTCTCTCCACGTCAGTTCTGCTGGCGTCGGCTGTCTTCGCTCAGAGCGACAGTAAGTAGCCTTATATCCATATATAACAGCCCAGCATACAACGGTTACAGGTTGCCGCGGGAATTTCGAGCAAGAAAAGGAAATATGTGGTAGTTCCCACTAATTCATAGCCTTGCTTTTCTTTTTTTTCTTCTTTTCTTTTTTTCGTTTTGCATATTTCTAGAAGTTCTTGAGACTGAACTCGCGGCAAAAAGTTAAAAAAACCATCCCCCAACTAGTCTTGGTGCTTGTTCTCTCTCTATTCCACCCCTTGAGGTTTTTCTGTTGCACTTTTCCATTCCTAACAATTGCTTTTTTCTCTCTAATGTAGTTGTCACTAAGAAGCGTGCCTTAACTTGCAAAGCTGACACTCTAACAGCTATTGGCGAGGTTGTCCCTACCACTGTCGAGGGTGCCACTGCCGAGTTGTTCGAGTTTGAGGCTCTGCAAATCACCGACGATGTCATTGCCAACCTGACTAGCCTCAACGCTACTGATGCCACTATCTTCGATTTTGCCAACAACGACACTGCCACTCTGACCCGTCGTGCGCAGTTCGGCAACTGCAAGACCTACTCCGGCGATGCTCTGTGGCCCTCCACTAAGCTATGGACTGCCCTGGACAAGCTCACCGGCGGAAAGCTGATCAAGACCACTCCCATCTCGTCCGTCTGTTTCGACGACTTCGGCAACCGTGATGATGCCCGCTGCGATTACATCACTGCCAACTGGAGCAACGACTCCTACATCTTCACCGATGACCCTACTGCTATCAACACTCCTCTGTACGATGGCGCCCTCTGTGTCCCTCAAGACGTCTGGTCGCACGGCAACGGCCACTGCCAGATCGGTGGTCTGCCCGCCTACGCTGTCAACGTCTCAAGCGTCGCTGACGTCCAGCTGGCTGTCAACTTCGCTCGCAACCAGAACCTGCGTCTGGTCATCAAGAACACCGGTCACGACTTTGCTGCCAAGTCCATGGGTGGTGGTGCTCTGTCCATCTGGACCCACAACTTGAAGGAAATCAAGTTTTTCTCTACCTACACCCAGGGCAACTACACTGGCCCCGCCCTTAAGGTTGGCTCTGGTGTCCAGGCTTACGAGCTGTACGCTGCTGCCAACAAGAACGGTGTCACTGCCGTCGGTGGTGAGGGTCAAACTGTCGGTGTCATGGGTGGCTACATCCAGGGTGGTGGTCACTCTCCTCTCTCTGGCTTTTACGGCATGGCTACTGACCATGTCCTGTCCATGCAGATCGTCACTGCTGATGGCCGCTTCGTGACTGCCTCCGACACTCAGAACTCCGATCTCTTTTGGGCTGTCCGTGGTGGTGGTGGTTCTACCTACGGTGTTGTTACCTCTGTCGTCGTCAAGGCCCAGCCCAAGCTTGAGGTCTCTACCATGAGCCTGTCCATTGGCCCTACCTCCGAGGATGGCATCACCAACGCCCAGCTCTTCCAGGCCCTGCGCATCTTCTTTGAGGGTTTCACCACTTGGGGTTACGAGCAGCGCCAGTACATCTACTTCACCCTGATCCCCGTCGGCAACGGCTCCCTGCTCTTCAACATCTCGCCTTGGTTTGCCCCCAAGACCTCTCTGGAGGACTTCAAGGCTAACACCACCGAGCCCCTTCTGGCTGCCTGGTCCGCCATTGGTATCAATGCTTCTGCTACCTACGGCCACTACGATGACTTCTACCCCGCGTGGCAGGAGAACTTCCCCCTGGAGAGCTGGGCTTCCGTTACCATCCGCCAGGGTTCTCGTCTGATCCCCAAGTCCAACTTCGATGATGCTACCTCGTTCAACACCACCTGGAACACCGTTCAGTCCATTATCGAGGATGGTGCCATGCTCATTGGCTTCAACATTGCTCCCCGCCACGAGGATGGCATTGTCCCCGACAACGCTGTCAACCCCGCCTGGAGAGAGACTGTTCTTCACCTGATTGTTGCTGGCACCTGGACTGATTCTGCTGTTACCGTTGACGAGATCAAGACCATCTCCGACACTGTCACCGACGACTGGACTTCCAAGCTCCGTGACATCTCTCCCGGTGCTGGTGCCTACCTGTCTGAGGCTGACTACGCTGAGCCTGACTTCACCACCTCTTTCTGGGGTTCCAAGTACGACAAGGCTCTGGAACTCAAGAAGAAGTGGGACAAGTACGATGTCTTCTACGCCCACAACGCTGTCGGTTCCGAGAACTGGAACATGACTGGTAGAGTCTTCGGCAACCTTGATGACCAGTCTTCCAAGCTATGCCGCATCTCATCGTAACTAGATGGTCAAACAACTATAAATTCTTTATTTGATTTCAACTTTGGGTTTAACTTCGGGGATCTAGGGAACTGGATGGATGGAGTGATGGGAAACTAACCGAAAAAAGTACTAGATACTATTACATCACCATCTTCATGACGGCGCTCACCTGGTGAACTGCTTCTTACTACTTATGTGTTTTATTACTTTATTTCTTCTATTTATTTTATTATTCTATTTTATTCTTGTTTCTATTACTATATTATTTTCGACTAGCAGCTGATTCATAACTCGTAACTAAGATTTTAATTTTATGATCTACATTGCTCCTCATATTACTTGCTGATGAATATTGAAGTCCGAGAAAAGAACATGCTGTGTATGTAAAAGGCAAGGAAATGTTACGCTTAGATATACTATCTTTATAAGACATGTAACAAATTAGTTGCAGGTCACGAAACAAGTATTTATAGTAGTTACATGTAGTAAAACCAGTCAAGTGATACAAATAAGTTATATCTTCTCAAAATTTCTAGTTATCAACTCGATTGAATATTTCTAACGTAGGAATGATCGGATGATACGAAGAGTACACACATAAATCAACTCGCATGATACAATGACAGTTTTGACTAGTTTGAAGTTAAAGAACCTCGAAAAACAGGTAAATGACAACATGAAAAATATACAAACTATACATCTCAGATATACATATATCCCCCCTTCCCCCCCCCCCCAAAAAAAAAACCGAATAATATGCCCGTGAACTAAAACAAGAACTCAACCTCGCTATCCTTAAGATGCTTCTTGAGCAGCCAAGTAGGTATGTACACTGCCAGTAGCACGAGGATATATGACATCCAGGCCGTCATTGCTGGATCCTGGCACAACTTCTCCTGTCGTATCAGCCTGAATCGAGCCCCAACCGCCACCACTAGGAGTGTGAATCACACAGCGATCATGCGTCTTCATGTCAACTTGACCTCTAGGGCCGATGTTCACCCAACGCTCGCTGCCATCAGGCTGAGTCTGAACCCAATAGTTGGCGCCACTCTGGCCATTCTCACCTCCCATCATGCCATATGGCTGATGCACACGACGCTCAGAAATGATTCCGTATGTCAGCGGCGCACGGCATTCAAAGTCACGAATAACTCCGTCTCCTCCCTTGAACTTGCCGAGACCTCCAGAGCCCTTGCGGATCGAGAATTCGCGTAGAATAACAGGATAGCGTTTCTCAATTAGCTCCATATCGGTAGTCCGGGTGTTAGTCATATGTATCTGGACTCCAGAAGCACCGTTCCAGGTAGGGCCGGCGCCTTCACCACCACAGATAGTCTCTCCGTAACCCCAGCCAAAGCCATTGCTATTGTCTGTGGCATCCACGGTACTTCCTGGCTCTAGACTGTTGCCAAAGAATCCGAAGCAGTTCATGCAGCCCTGAGATCCAGCACTAGCACGGAATGCCTTGAGTAGCAAATCAACAAGTCTCTGTGATGTCAGAGTATTGCCACAGCAGACAGCGGCCGAAGGTCCTGGGTTTAGGAAGCTGTTCTTGGGAAGAATGAATTTGGTAGGGGCTAAGCAGCCTTGGTTTAAAGGCACATCGGAGCCAATCAGTAGACGAAGGGTATAGATAAGTGCCGAGTTAGTGATGGCAGGAGGAGCGTTCATGTTGCTCATCATCTCACAAGATGTGCCGGCGAAGTCGAAGGTGCCGAATCCAGTTTCGTCAATAGTGATCTTGACCTTCATACAAGAGCCATTGTCCATGTAGTCAGTAGCCGTCAAGGGCTTGCCGTTGTATTTGGCGTGGACAGATAGCAGATAACGGCGCACAGCAAGCTCTGCATTGGCCTGGATAGCCTTCATGTAGAACTGAACCGTCGTCTTGCCGAACTCAGCCATTAGTGAGCGAATCAAGATAGAGCCCTTGTTGTTCGCAGCAACTTGAGCCTTGAGATCCGATAGGTTGTCGTTGAGGCGCCTCGAGCCGCTGCAGCCTGGATGCTCACCAGGAGAGAGAAGAATCTTAACGATGCCGTCCTCATCAAAGCGGCCGTCGCGAATCAGGAAGAAGGACTTGATAGCAGCACCTTCTTGCCAAAGCTCTACCGAGTCACTATATTATAGTTAGTTTGAAGCTCGGCTGAATAAAAGTATGCGGATTATAATTCACTTACGGAGGCATGGAGTTGCCCTTGGAGCCTCCAATATCTAGGTGGTGGCCACGCGAGGCAGTATAGAAGCATATTGTTCTACCATCCTCTTCAAACACGGGCGAGATGACCGTGATATCTATATATAAAGTGTATCGTGTTAGAAGAATGAAGATATTTACATGCTTTCATAGTTTATATTGTAGTTATACTGACCTGGAAGATGGGTGCCACCAGACTCGGGGTGGTTTGATACGAGAACATCACCAGGACGCAACTTTCCCTTGTGAAATTCGTGTTGGTACTTGACAGCATAACTCATGCTTCCCAAGTGCACTGGAACGTGAGGAGCATTGGCAACAAGATCGCCATCGGGGCCAAAGATAGCACAGGAGAAATCAAGACGCTCTTTGATGTTAAGAGAGATGGATGTCTTTTGCAGTGTCTTGCCCATCTGCTCAGCAATCGACATGAACCGATGTCCAAAAATAGACAGCTTGATAGGATCAGCAACCAACTCGCTAGTCACCGAGGTTTCGTCAGAAACGACACCGGAAGTAGCAAGGTCGATGACCACATGAGAAGAGAGAATCTTGGCTTGAGCACCAGGGACAACTACGATAGTCTGGGTACTATCAATGATGATAGCTGGGCCAATGATGAATGACCCAGTCTCGAGCGTATCTAGCAAGAAGACCTTGGTGCTCTGTAGTCCGCCGACGCTGAAATAAGCTTTGGTCTGGAAAGAATAAAAATATAGTTTAGCTATTTGCCATAAGTAGCAAGGTACCTGTTGAGAGCATAGAGGAAAACTTACTGTGTTGGATTCCCCAGTCGAAACAACCGAGAACTGGAGACTCTGAAGCTCACTAACAAGCTTATCGTTGTCACTTGTGACTTCATCACCTTTGCCAATGCCACGAATTCTGATATCATCAACATGGACCTTGCGAGTGCGAGGAAAGGTGAAAGACAGCTCACGCAGATGCTCAGCTTCCAAAGCAGACAACCAATCACCATTAGCAGGAGCCCGAATCATGAAGTTGGTGTCAGTTCCGTTATATCGCATGTTGAGATAGGCCTCATGAACAATCTTGTCGGTGGGAATGCCTTGGCTATTGAGTCCAGATGTCGCCTTGGCAGTAAGAGTAGCCAGACGCTCGTTGATACGAGGAAGAGACTCGGCGCTATAGATCTCCGAGCTAGGCTCTTGGGTCTCCTGCACTAACTCTGCTAGAGCCATACCATAAGCACTTAGAATCGAGGAGTACTTGTGGATGACGATACGGCGAATTCCAAGCTTGGAGGCAATCTCACAAGCGTGTTGGCCACCTGCTCCGCCAAAGGTTGCCAAGTTATGATCGCTAGTGACAAAGCCGCGAGCTTCAGTCAGGGCACGAATGGGACGAGACATGGCTTCGTTGGCAACATCAATGAAGCCAACAGCAACCTCATAGGCTGTCATCTCGCGGCCTGTGTCCTTGTTGATCTGCTTGGTCAGGTCGTCAAACTTGGACGCCACGATGTCATAGTCGAGTGGCTGGTCTTCGTTGGGACCAAAGATGGAAGGGAAGTAAGCGGGAATTAGGCGGCCAAGGTACAAGTTTGCATCAGTGACGGTCAGAGGACCGCCCTTGCGATAAGAAGCAGGACCTGGATGAGCCGACGCACTCTCTGGGCCGACACGAAACAGGCCATCTCTCCAGAAAAGCATACTGCCGCCACCAGCCGCAACAGTGTTGATATCGAGCTGGGGAGTCTGGATGCTGACACCAGCAGTAGTAGCCTCAAAGACGTGCTCAAAGGTACCACCATAGCGGCTGACATCGGTTGAGGTACCGCCCATATCGAAGCCCACGATGGGTGCAGATCCGTCGTATGAAGTACGAGCATGACCAACGACACCGCCAGCAGGGCCACTAAGAATGCCACGAAGACCACTGAACGAATTGTGGCTAACAAGACCACCGTCACTCTGCATGAACTCGCAGTCGATGCCAGTCAGATCACCGTTGGCAAACTGGGCTGCGAAAGAGGAAATGTAGCGGGTGATTTCTGGTGTCAGGTAGGCATCTGCCGATGCAGAGCTACCACGGCTGATCATCTTGATCATGTTGGCACCGACAGCAGACGAGATAGACACATGGGAAAAGCCGAGTCCACTAGCAATCTCGGCAACCTTCTCTTCGTGGACAGGATAGATGTAAGAGTGTGCAAAACAGACTGCAACGGTATCGATACCCTTGGCACGTAGAGTAGTGAGCCTCTCGGTGACTTCAGCTTCATCGAGAGGGTGTACAATGCGCAGCATATCACCGGTAGAGCCCTTGACGAAGAGTCCTGGAGTTTCCTGGACAACTGCACGCTGATCTTTGAAGACATCCTCATCATAGCCTTCGACAGTGATGCGTTCGTTGATCTCGACCACATCTTCATACAAGAGTTCAGGCTTTTTGATACCGAGATCGAATAGACGGGGGCGAGACTGCCACCCGATATCGAGAAGATCGCGGAAGCCCTTGGTGACCAGAAAAGCATGGCGCGTTCCCTTTCTTTCTAGTAGGGCTGTGGTCCAAAAAGGTCTAGCGTTAGCAAATAATGTACAACTACCACTATGATGAGGCAACGAAGTCGCAACAAAGATCACACTAGTAAAGAAACTATAAAGACTGCAGGCAAGAGAGGGAGAGAACAGAGGAAACAGAGGAAATCTTACCGTTTGTAGCAACTGTAGTACCCATTCGAATGGACCGAATAAGATCTTTTGGAATGGGAGTGTTGCGAGGGATAGCAACACCACCCACCGTCTCCAGCACACGACGAATGCCCTCAGCCGGTGCATCGCTGTAGTTTTCTGGGTCGACAGATAGGAGCTTCAGCACAATGTCCTGGCGTCCAGGAACAGCAGCCCAGACATCAGTGAAGGTACCGCCTCGATCGATGGCAAAGCGAACGCTATGCGGAGGCACAGACGGAAGGGTGGAAGCTGTCATTGTGTTGGGCTAGCATACATTCGCACAAAGAACAGAGATGCGTACAGCTATGCTGATAATGATGATGGTAGTGAGTGAGTGTTGTGGTGTATCTGAGGAAGAGAAAGGTATGGTCTGGCATGTGCGACAATGCATCATGATATACTTCTTCGAGAGATTCACAGTATAGGGTTAAGACTGTAGTTGCGTCCACTTGGTGCCAAAGATAAAGTGAGTGTACACTAACAATTCAAAAAGCAGTGCCCGATCTCGGTGCGTATGAAGTATCTAGCAAACCAGATATATTACATATCAAGTTGTATTCAACCACTTCCGCTTAATTTAGCTATTGGAATCGACTATCAATTACAACTACGATACGATATTGGCGCTCAGTTGGAGAAGAACTGCACGATATGATAACTAGCACGCATATCTTCAAGTTTAATCGATACTAATAACGTGGTAACCGAAAATTCGGCGTTTCTTATAAGGTGTGTTCGTTTCGAACTCCCTTTAAACAAGCTATTTATCCTGCGGTTTTCAGTGCTAATATCTTTTTTTGTTGTCTTCATTCTTCAATATATGTGCAATGTAATATAATGGCTGACAGGTAAAATGGGGATAAAACAGGGATCAATTATATAGATAGGCAAAACTCTCCACAGATCCTTCATCCACAGCTATAAAAACAATCGACTATTAGGTCACTGACTATTCTTCGTCTCAGCCTTTTCTTCGCCAGCTTCCTGACGATTGACCCATGGCGGAGAAACTGACCCGAAGGATTATCTATGGGTCTGATAACCATCTGTCACTATTCCGTAAGGAGTACTACTGGCACAATAAGGAGTCTGTAGAGAGTACCTAGGCTTATATGTGCCCCAAGCGTCTATTTGATGTATATATACAGTACATATTTGCCTCTCTTTGTTACATTCTCATAAAGACGGTCGATTACACTTTCCAACTATTGGATGGATATCGAAGATATATACTACATACCAATAGCGGTAATAGTAGTAGTAGTCGTGATCAATCCTTTACTATTGTTATGCTCAACTACTCCGTCGTCAGATGTACACCGAAATATCAGGTTGAATCTTGATAAGAGAAGCGCTAAGGCTAGCCATGAGACACTAGTGTGGCTCCGTTTTCACTATTAAGAAGTGACTAAGTACCAGAACCAGCACTAGAATTGTACAGGTGTCTACCAAACCCATCTATAACTATATAGTGAACCAGGATATCAGTACTAACAAGGCCAGGCCCTCACCGAAACGGGCGTAAGTGTGTTCATTAATTAAAAGTATATGTTGCTTTTCTCAAAGGCCTTTTCACAACATACATAGCTTTTACATTTTACAAGTCAGATCACCGTAATATCTACTGATAAGACAGCTAGTACATCCTATGTGGCGAGTTATCTTCATCTTTCCCTTTATCATCCTGTTGTACTCCTATACGAGAAGACAGGAAATGTCATAATGCCACCCAATACGTAGTCAATCTCTACAACGCATCCGTCATGAAATGGAGAAAATTTCCCAAAAGTAATCATGGTGGGGGGGTAGTATGTATACCATAATCCTTGTTCAGCCATGTGAATCGATACAACAAGATATGGAATACAATATGCCTTGCACTTACACGAATGCCTCAGTACTCATGGACTTGGCAGCTCGGTCAAAATAGCAATTATTACCTTCAAACAATCTCAATATGGGGAGACTTGAGGAAACTCTCTTGTTGAAGTATACATACAGAATAGGGCATATAACGGGGTAATCTATGCCCATGATAGACATTTATTAAGATATTCTTTATCCAGACAATCTTTACATATGGAGAAACTGTTGAGCTATAATCCCCCATCTGATTTACTTTAAAACCAAGATATAAGTCCTAGTACATCACATCTATAAACTCATGAAGATCTCTCTCTTCCCTTCTTCATCCTCACCGAAACACCAAGACACGCATCTTGAGTAGGCCACTACCACCTCTTGCACTTATTTCTTAATAACAACAATTAGTCAATAATTCCTATATATTACTGCGTTCAGCATATCTCCTTAGCTATCATGTCTATCGAGAAAAAGCCGGATGACACAGTCGTCCCTGTAGAAGCCACTGCTTCACTACACATGGGCGAATCAGACGACATTGCAGCTTCTTCCAAGTCTCCAGCCCTGGCCACGAACTTGGATGAAGCTGCAGAGTTCTTAGCTGCGCAAGGTGCTGAGTACCCGCCCATGACTCCGGAGATCGAGGCCAAGATTATCAAGAAGATCGACGCGTGGATGATCCCCTTGGTAAGTTAGCCCCCCTTTGTTGGAGAATATAAGTGTAACTCACTAACATTAACATGTTCACAGCTACTATTCACTGCTACCTTGGGTGCAGTTGACAAAGTCCAGATGAGCACAGCTTCACTCTATGGCTTCCAGACTGACAACCACATGCATGGCCAACAGTATAGTTGGCTGGGTTCGATTCTGCCGCTGGGTCAGCTAGCTGGATATGGATTAACGTCGTATCTGATTCACCGGTATCCTACTGGCAAGTTTCTGAGTGCTGCCAGCTTGACATGGTCGTGTCTGACGCTTCTCCACGCCGGTTGCCGCAGTTGGAGTGGATTCATGGCACTGCGCTTCTTCATGGGCTTCGTTGAGAGTGCTATTTCGCCTTCACTTACACTGCTTGTGACCGCCTTTTACACCAAGTCTGAACAGCCTCCCCGCAACGCTAGTAAGTTTAGATCTCTAACTGTATGTTATTGTATTAGATATTGACCTGTTTTATAGTCATCTTTGCCTACTTCTCTTCTATCTTCAACGGCTTTTTTGCTTGGCTGGTCGGCCAAATCCCGGCCACTGCACCTTTGCTGCGCTGGCAATACCTGTATCTTATGACGGGCTCTATCAACGTGCTATACAGCATCTTCATCTACTTCATGCTTCCTGATAGCCCTATGAACGCTCGGTTCCTTACCTCTGCTGAAAAGTATTATGCCACTCAGCGTATTGCAGCAAACCGCACTGGCATATCCAACCACTCAGTCTGGAAATGGGAGCAGGTTTGGGAAGCTTTACTAGATATCCGCATTTGGCTGATCTTCTTCTTCAACATCATGATCAACATCCCCAACGGTGGTCTTGTCAACTTTGGTTCTATCATCATTAAAGATTTAGGGTTCAGTTCTCTTAGGGCCAGTCTGTTGACCATGCCGTTTGGTGTCGTTGCGACATTCTCAGCTTGGGTGTTCTCATATATTGCTGCTCGCTGGCATCAACGCCGTTGCTTGACTGCTGTTCTGGCTCTTATCATTCCTATCATTGGCACTGCTATCGTTCGCAGCACATCACGCACCAATCTAGCAGCACAGCTTACAGGTGTCTATCTGATGTACTTTTACTGGCCACCCTATGTCGTGGGAATCTCGCTTCCCCAAGCCAACACTGCCGGCCAAACAAAGCGTGCCGTGTGCTTCTGCCTAGTGCAAGTAGGTTATGCTGTTGGTAATCTGATTGGTCCGCAAACCTTCATCACCACGCAAGCTCCTCGCTACAACGGCGCCATCATCGCCATGCTGGTTTCTTATGTCGCTTCTATGGGAATTCTACTAGTCTACTGGCTGGTTACCGAATGGGAGAACCGTACTCGTGACAAGAAGCACGGCAAGCCTATGGGTCTTGAGACAACTACTGATGGATTCATTGACGAGACTGACACCAAGCAGACCGATTTCCGCTACACAACTTAGAAGAGGATATATGTAGTAGGATAGTTAGTTGTTTGGGGCGGGTTTTTGTCTGCTGGGGGTCTTGAATTTGGTATCAGGCCATAATATGGGTATGGGTAACTAAGTGAGGTGGATGAGATGGATGACAGGACGCATTGGATCCTAGCTTGAGTGAAATATGATAATACCCCTTGAAAATCGAACATTTGTCTTGCTATTCGTGATATAGATAGTCATGTGAAAGAAAGAATGGATTATACGTTCCATAGCTGTATATTCCCATACCGAGAAAGTTTTATTAGTTCTCCAAAACATGACGTACATTCCTTTACGAGAAACTAACATATGAATGACACCAATAATATCAAACATATCATTATTTCATATGTAGTTTAGAAAACAGTATTTACGTTTTTCCAACCTTTATCTATGCTAAGCTAAGTGTATCAAGTTTTCCACGCAAGATCTCCCATCCCATTCCAGCTTCATCCACTCGCAAATCTCGCGCCCGCCACACTTTAAGAACAACATGAAGTGCCTTTCGTACGTTCCCAAGTTGTCTTGTCTTGACTAAAGCATCGAACTGAGCGAGCACCATCTTGCGGTCTTCGTCAGACTCAGGCTTGATTCCAAGAACTGCTACTATGAACAGAGGCCATAAGATAGTATTTGTGCGTAAGGATATGATAGGGATGATGCTCAGAAGACGAGTAGTGATTCTTTCAACATGAGCGTGATAAGGACCACAGTTGTCGACTCGGGAGTATAGATAGAGCAAACTAGCTAGTCGTTTTGACTCGGCTACTTCACTTAGGATCCCATCACTGCTTGAATTTTCAGATGTAGCGGATTTTGACGACACACAAGGAGCTATCTTGTATGAAATCTGATGCAACTTCCGCTCTAAACGGTCCCTTTCGGCTTGTTGCTCTGGAGTAAATTGCACGTCTCCTGAGCCAGATGACTCCGATCGTGGCAAGTTGAGCGCAAGATTGTTGATTGATGCAACTATATCCAAGATCTTCTGGGGGAATCCAGTAAGGCTTTGGTTTACGTCTTCATATCCGGTGATGAGATGAGGCTTTCCTCGGAGGCTTTGGCTGATAAGAGGCATTGTTGTCCCAGTCGTAGAATCTCCGGCTGTCAACGCAAGTATGTCGTGTGATACGAGATAGGACGCAGCAAAGCCGAATAGGTCATGGAAGTCAGACAAACTATATGAACTAGCACTGTCCATATGAGAAAGTAAAAACTTCTTGCCAAAAGAAGCATGAAGTTCCCACGCATTAGAACAGTCATGTGATATCTGTTATTGTATGCACTAGTTAGAATCTACATGTTTGTCATGATTACAAGGTTGGTAGCGGCTCACCTCGAAGAAGCACATCAAAAGAACTGATGCCATGATCTGCTCAACAGAATCCAATGATCGCTGCCCACTTTCAAGACAGTAAACTTGATTTCGTAGTAGACCTAGAGCTTTGTTTCGATATGCCCATACAGGAAGTGGTGATTGGCTGTGTTCCAAAATTCTCATCTGCAAGGCCGAAACAGCCATTATGGAATGGAACACTGGGCCATCTGGATTGATTACGGCAAGCCTTTGCAGGACAGTTCGGTAAGGATTCGCTTGGTTGTTCAGCATAATACATTGTGGGGTGATAAAGTGTTCGAAGTATCCCCAAAGATGAGCTTGGCCTGACGTCAATGTTAAGGATTGAGGTTGGAACAACAAAGTACTAAAGGAATGCCAAATTCCCATAGCCATGCCATATTCGTGGCTATTGTTACAATACTGGCTCGAAGAGGAATGAATAGAAGAATGTCCTGGTGTGCTGGAATCAAAGGAAGCACCACAGGGATCCGATGTCAAAGAACTCAATATCAAGGTAGTATCTGGCTCGATTCTTTCAAAAGAATCTGTGAACGTGTTTTGGCTTGCATCATTAGGATCGCATGATTCGTCCTGAGCGAAGAACCATGGAATTGGTGCCATTGAATGTTGCTTCTCACGAGAGTCTTTAGACAGTCTTGAAATTATAGTCGTGGTATCGATGGTGGTGACGACATTGTCGATGCCATTACTTCTACCAGATAGATTGTCAATTACGCCACTCAGTTCTGCACTCAACATACCATAGGTACATCCATTATCAAGTGAAGATATCGATCTGTAGCCATCAAGCTGTGAATCATTGCCCAAGTCTGGATCTGTGGCATGCGTACCAATAGATGTCATAGAACGAAAGGATGAATGACTGTCAGTCGGGGACGAAGAGAACTCAAAATCACGGACAGAAGAATTCAAAAACATCCAGTCTTCGATGTTAGTCTCAAATGGCAACCAGCTCTGGATCTCAGCTGCTGCAGATGTGAGACCATCTGACTGGGATGGCCTTTGCCAGGTTAAACGAGTCTCATAGCGACACTCCAGCCCTAGGCGTTGGCAGTGACCACAGATTGGCCGTTGTTCTATTGTAACGCGATATTTGTGTCAGTTCACAAGATTAAGCTCACACACATAAGCATTAGACATGTACATGCTATGACATCAAAGGGCATATCTATGCAGGCGAATGCAAGTCACAGTATCGACCCGAAGGGAGGATACAAGCTTACCAGGGCACTTGACTCGACGCTCTAGTAAAATAGGACAGGACAATGTTAGCAGCCACTACTATAAAACACATGGCATGGTTATTCAATTCACAGAGTGGAACTTAGTTGGTGGTATCTACGGACTGCTCACCTCGACATTTCCAACATCCACTTCGAACGCGAAGTTCGCCTTCTCGACGTCTACGCGGGCTTGGTTGGTTTTTATCCAGAGTAGAGACACTCATCTCGGCCGTAGTACTATGTATGTATTATTATTACGGCGGGGGGATCAGTGATCGTAATGATAATCGACAATATCACGGTTTCTGGGGCGGTATGGGTGCTACTGTAGAAAAAGATAAACAGGAAACGATTTTATGAGCAGATAATATCAGGCGAGTTTGTGTGGTTTTCTGGGTTGAAAACGGCCAAATAGACGGATCTAGTCGGTGATCTGTGGTTTCAATGTAGAGGAAGATTAGTTGGAAGTAGTTTATTCAGCTTGTCGTGGTGTATCCGTTTGACTTGGACAGTCCGTCGTTTACTTTGACAATTAAAAGCTGGCCTTATCTTGGATGTGTATCCATACAATATGTAGCATGGCAGTAGGTGTTATCTTATCGACCATGGACCATGTAACCATCACTATTATTGAAATCTAGCGTTATTATCCCCTTAGAACGATCTAATCATATAGCCGGTAACTTTCTCGGCGATCTATATGTACGACTAGACTGTAGTAGATGGGTGAACAAATCGGGGGCCAATATTAATAGATCCTACATAGATTGTAACGGTAAATCTTAATTGTGCTGATAAGCTCTATTTGCGACTATTCTAGCTGCCCGAAATTGTAACCTTAGCCATTATCACCCTGAGTGAAGGAAACTGCAATCGACCAATTCAGCTAGATACGACGTTTTCCGACGTACAGTAAAGAGAAAACTCAATCGTAATCCTTGATTTTCTAAAATTTTGAATATTTAGAATGCATCAGCTAGATAGTATCAGTCAAAGCAAGTTGGCCTAGCTAATTAATTGTCTTTGGTGAATATAACTAGTTATATGAAGTACGCCTCTGTATGTACTTGTGACCAATTTTTTTACGGTCAAGTTTGTTCTCCACCAGTCTGAACATTGCTAATGTGGGTTATCCGTCTAACCCTATCATTTGCCCCGCAATTGTGTATAATTGATGTCTATCTTTTCTTCTACAAAGCAAAAGAAAACCCTTAGCGACAAGATACACTGATAATTTCGAGCCAGGTAACAAAATTCATTATAAGGATGCTTCCATTGCTCCTTAGCAGTACTACGCTTCGTCGTCACCACTTACCCTCATAACTTGCTCAAATCAATATTACGCCACGATATGTGGCTATATTGAAGCTGATGAACCATGTAAGATATGATTTATCATATATTTAAGAATTTGCATAGTTAGTTAAGCATATCAACACACCGTCTTTATAACAAGCCCGATGAAGAGAATTATATGAAAATTATCACATAGTAGACTCCAGACATAGCTTCAGCATTTAAATGTATCTGATAAGCTCGCATCAAGATAATCTGTAATGTTATTGCCTACCTCTCGATTATCTATTCAATGAGCAGCTCGACCATGACTCGCTTCCATTTTGTCCGAGACGCTTTTCGGTCTAAATCTGTCACAAGTTCTTTTTATTCATTTTCACGGAAACAGAAAAAGTCGCCCGCCATGACAGACAAGCAAGCACCCATTTTGATCATCGGCGCTGGCACATTTGGGTTGTCGACGGCATACCATTTAGCCAGAGATGGTTACACATCTGTCACCATCATCGAGAAGGGTGAAGCTGTGCCTGCTCCCCTTTCAGCTGGAAACGACGTCAACAAGATCATTCGAGCTGAATACGAAGATCCTTTCTATACCGATCTTGCACTTAAAGCCATGGATGAGTGGACAAACAACCCTATTTTCTCACCTCATTATCACCAAACTGGATACCTTCTAGCAAACTCACCAAACGCCCCAGAACAGACCAAAGCCTCTCTCATCAAGTCTCTCAAGAGTATTTCTGCTCATCCGGCTTGGCAGGGAAAGATCACTGCGGTAGAGAGCCGTCAAGATATCCGAGAGGTCGCTCCTGCTTTCACTGGCTCTATGGAATGGAAGGGCTACTTCAACCAATTTGCCGGGTATGCCCACTCAGCCAATGCGATGCGATCACTATATAACGAGGTCCTGCGACTGGGAGTCAAAGTTTACACAGGAGAAGATGTTTCCTCGCTGGTGTACGGTCCAAATAATCGTTGTCTCGGTGTCATGACAACTGACAAAAGACGTTACTTGGCAGAAACTGTCATTTTGACCATGGGTGCCTCAGTCGCCCGAGTTTTGCCAGATATTGGCCCTCAGGTCACTGCGAAGGCATGGAGTGTCGTGCACGTTCGACTCACACCAGATGAAGCTCTGGCGTTGAAAGGTATTCCTGTAACTTATGCCCGCGACCTAGGCTTTTTTTTTGAGCCGGAGATTGGGACTGGAGTACTCAAGATCTGTCCTTCTGGAGGCGGATACACTAACAAGGACCTTGCAATCGGAGGGTGGTCGGTACCACCTAAGGCAAATGATTTTGTTCTACAGGCCGATATTGACAAAGCACGTCAACTGCTTCAAGAGACGTTACCATATCTGGCTGGCCGCCCCTTTGTTGATCGCCATATATGCTGGTGTGCTGACACGAAGGACTCTGATTACATCATTGACAAAGTTCCGGGAACTTCTGGTTTGTTGGTCGCAAGTGGCGATTCAGGCCATGGCTTCAAGATGCTACCTACAGCAGGTCTCTGGATCAAGAATCTATTAGAAAATGGAGGCGAACAGAATACCAAACAATGGAAGTGGAAGAAAAATAAGGATGTAGATGGTGATATTTCTTGGAGAGTTGGAAAGGTTGTTGAGCTTACTGATATAGCAGCCGACCTGAAGTTATAGTTAGTTGTACGTATGTTGTGACAATTTGAGGTCGAAAGAACTATCGATGATATATCAAAGGAAGAAAAAAATATAGTATTAATGATAGTGTGTGAGAATATGTATATGACTAATTATGCCTAGACCATAATTAACGGATGATGTCATAGAATGATTGTAATCTGGCTTTGGTGTTCATGATAATCTATGTCTTCGAAAGTGTTGGACTTGATGACAGTTTCAGGTTTCAGGACAGCATATGGCTAAGACAGTGATAATTCAGAGATAATAATATATGTAGATATGTCATTGCCTTACTGAGATTGTTATTTTAAATGATTGTAAGTAACTGACTAGATGTATCAAGAAAAAAAGCGGCTTTACCGTCACTTTGTGCCATGGATCAAGATGTACACGTTCAACGGACTATGCGATACAACTCGTTAATCAAGCATAAGTAACATAATAGATGATTAAAGCTCGTTATGAAGAGAAGGAAGACCAAAGTATATAGTCATATAGTTGCAGTAAAGAAAAAAATAGTTAGACTAATATAAGAACTAGGTGCTTTTTGATCATGTCATTCTCCAATCCAATAGTTCAATATGTCTTGCACATATAGACATAGAGAATGTTTCGTGTATCTTGTGGTTCTAGAACTCAAAGAAAGGATTCAGAGACAAGATCAATGAACCGTTAGAAGTCTTGCAAGATTGAGAGAATCGTGTGCGCTACGCTAATCTTGGAAAAAAGCAATGCTATTTTCTTTGCGTCGAAATCTACAAGTAGGAAACAACAAGGATGTAGAAGATAAAATTACTTTGCACTTCAGATGATTGAAGAGACGTGATAGCTGCTATATAAAGATACAAGAGTTTGTTCATAGTAAAGTGTGTCCAACGCACAGAGACCTTATAGTATGAAAAGAATCAGAAAAGAAGGGAATTTTATACTCAGATATCTATCATTTTGACTATATCCAAAGGAAGAAATGGAGAATGAGGTCATACCAAAAAGCGGGCTTCAAAATTAGGGTTGAATAAAAAGGCATGAACGTTTGTCATACCCTTATCACGGTTCTTGGTATTACATAGCATTAACATGTGAGATATAACAAGTTATGGAAGAAAAAAAAAGATGTAACCACCCTGCTTTCCACTCCTAACAGGGTTTGACCTACTGGACTTGCTAAAAGACAGCATCTAGTAGGGCTTGCTAGTCATATAACACACAGAACTACAAGTATTCGTGCGTGTTCCATTCGTGTTCTATGTGTTGTAGTTGCAAATTTGTGCATTATAGCTGCGTATTTTGTACAAAATTTACACGGCATGGAATGTAATAAGCGTGGAAACTATTATTCTACGTGTTTTGAAACCAGCAAACCCTGCTAAAGGAACAACTTAGAGGCTTGACCTTAGGGGCTTACGGTGATGTCACTATTCTACTTGTATCGGGGTCCCTAGGGACAAGATTCATTACCGTCAATACAAGTACGCCAAGTCCATGCCGCACCTTGAGTAGTTAGATAGAATGACAAGCAACTTGAATAGCACATCTATTTGTAATCAATAGAACGATCGATTGCACTATTTCCGTCAGAACAACACATCCTAATCGTCATTAATGGCGTCAAATTTGGCTAGAAGCTTTCGATCTGATAGCTTCATCACCAAACTCTTTTCTTGATAATTTAAATTGGAATAATTATATGTAGTCGACTAACTAGATAATCATGGGTACCTGTATCTTTTGCTTCCGTTTCTCATCATTAAGAACGAGCTGGGTATTGTCTTTCTTTTATGGATACCTCATATATTCTCGGCCTTTTTTCAATCTTTCGATATGTCCCTTCTTCTTCTCTGGTGTCTCTATCGATACATGTTGACTATAGCACAAATATCAGTTGGGACTAACGTCAAGATTTCTTGGGACCAAGTCAGCAATCGTGTTCTAAGTGTGGATTTTCTTTCAAAATTCTAAATCACATCTTTTCTTTATTTCTTCACGGGCCTTGAAACAATGTTAACTGTATCTACGTGTACATGTAGTTACAACAAGGCAAAGACCAATCCCAGCAAACTAGGAAATCCTCAGAAGCTATGGGCTTTATAAGTACGTACGATGAAATACGGCGTGGAGCCATGTGACTGCAGGAGGAAGAACGGCGTCGAGGCTTTGATTATTTTAGAAAACAGTGTCAAGGCTTTGCTTATGCAAGAGAAAGATTGTGTGTGCAAAGAATAACGACTTCCAGACTATATATATCTATCAGGACATTCTACTTCGTGGATTTGAGTATGCCAGAAGAATAAAGAATAACGTGTTGACGCTACCTGTGATGACGAAGAAGAACGGCGTTGAGGTTTTGAGTATTAATACAATGAGAGTCACCGCTTTGAGCATACGAGAACCACAGAGTGGAGAGTGTACATACAAAGAAAAACAGTTGAGGCTACATGTATTCCTGAAGACGAACGGCATTGATGATTGTATAGATAAAGAAGAATGAAGTCAAGGCTATATTATATCAATCGAAGATGAAGAGTAGAGTTGAGGTTAAGTATATCGGACTAAGAAGAGCAGAGTCAAAGCTATATGTATTGAAGAAGAATAGATAATGTATCTACGAAGAAGAAGAGCAGAGTACAATGAACAAGAGAGTTGAGACTATGAGCATTCACCAAGACGATAACAGTCGACGATTATATCAACAAAGAGCAACGGAGTCGAGGTAGCTTGTCTTCAACAATATCAGTGTCAAGGCTTTGATCATGCGCGAAGAAGAATGGAGTTGATGTGGTGTGTTTCTAGAAAGAAGAACAGTGTCGAGTACACGTTTATTGACGAACGGACAAACAGCGTTGAGGATCGTATGTACGACGAAAAACAGCGTTGAGACTATGTATTTTATGAAGACATTCGGATTCGTGGGTTTGGCTATGCAAGAACAAGAGCGGAGTCGAGGATTGTATCTACCGACACGGTCGTAGCCGTGGGTGATTGCAGTCGAGACCATGAGCATGCAAGAAGACAATCGAAATAAAGGCTCTGAGTATTAAAGAAGAAGCATCAGGTTAACGATAAAGTCAATCAAAGTATGCAAAGTAAGTGGAACTAGTCCAGGCTGGATTCGTATTACAGTTTGATATCATGAGATCTTACAGAATAGACTATCTAAACAGACTATAACATCACATCAATTGCCATTATTCTTGAAAGTGCGACATTGTTGGTATAAGTTGAAGTGGAACTATGACGGAAGCCTATGAGTATCTATAAGAACTACCTGGTTATTCATAAGTCAATTACTGTTTGCAATGGTGACAGAACTAGCTCACACTAAATTCATATCACAGTCAGATATCTCAAATACATACTGAATAGGCTTGAACAGCAGAGAATAACACAAAGGTGATAGCAATGAGCCTTGAAAGTCGATCAGAATATTGGCTAGATGCATAGAGCGGCAGTCGTCGAACTATGATGAACTGTATATTTTTGTGGAGTGGCATCTTTGTTACACATCAAGTTTACCGGATGTGAATCAAAACGCCTAATGTGACATCATCAAATGGCAGAAGATTAGCATTATGTACACTCAAACATGTATATGGAGGGGTAATGGATTTTGACTTACTATGATTGTTTGGTAGTTGGATTTACTACCCTAGGTACTATTCGGCGGCGTTTTACAGCTAAACGGACATACAAATAGGGGCGTGAGGG